>RJWM01014152.1:0-51295 GCA_004363535.1 Dasyprocta punctata | reverse complement strand
GGATTTTGTATTAGGTAATGAAATAGTTTGACATATCATACCACAGTCTGGTTTTACATTTTCCACTTCTTTTTAAAAAGAAATATTTATTTAAGATGCCTTATTTCAAATTTTAAAACTACTAACTAAATAATTTAGAATATTTTTCTATGTCAACTTTTACTCTACTGTGTTGAAAAATATAATCTGCAGAACAATAATTTCATTTCAGTTGCCTTTTCAGAATAAAGGTTATTATAATTTGGTAGTATGAGTTGTGTTGATTTTCTCTAAATATTAAAAACATTTAAATTGCCTAAATAAAGCTTAGATCAGATTTTACCTGTTCTTTCACTCCTAATTTCATGAATTCAAAAAGTTATCACATTCACTGAATAATCTCTTTAATGAAAGGAAAGAGAAAGCACAATAATATAAGCTATTTGAAGGCTCATGTAGAAGAGTATGCCAAACATCAGGCAATTTCAAAATACTACAGAATCAAAATGGTGACATAATAATCTGATAACTTCCAATTTTGTGTAGGAGAAAAGACAGGTGAGTTAATCAATTAGTAGGTCTAATAAGAATGATGATTTGAAGTTTGACTCACTGAGATTCCAATGTATCTCTTAGCTTGGATTGAGAAATCTGTATTCCAGTATCATCAGATTTACTGAAGAAAGTGCTTATAAACTAATTCTTTGAAACTACACATGAGGTAGAATATCTTTTATTTCATAAGCTATTTGGAAAATTAGAGGAACTCAAGTTAGTTAATTTTCTAATTAAAATTCTTTTAAAATAGCAAGTCAGTACTATAGTTCTCTAATATTAGCATTCCTTATTTCAAGACAAATTTTAAAATTTATAATTTAATTGTATATAATTTTATGAGAGCTGCAGCTTTATATTACTTATATGTAACTGTAAATATAAGTATCTTGCCATCTGCAAGTTGGACTAATTTTACTTATTTGCAAACTTTTCCTCAAATTTCTTTTGTTATGGCCATGTTTAGTACTTCTATTAGCATTTTAAATAGAATTGGTGAGAGTGGGCATCCTTGCCTTTTATCAGATCTTACTGAAAAGGCTTTCAGTGTATTCCTATGGATTATGATGATAGCTCTGAGGATGAAATGGTGGATTGGCCATTTTAATAGAAGATCTGAGCTAACCTTCAAGGTAATGTGGGCATTAAATTGCCATACAAAGAGAAGTCAGGAGTTATTACATGAGAATGTGGAAGTATAACTCTGAAATCAATTTAGAGCTGACTGGAGCTTTCTTTTTTGTCGTAGTATGAGTACATGGGACTAGATCTTCCGAGACCTTGATTCTACATTCTGATGGTCACACCAGATGTGGGATAAGCCACAGTGCACACGTTTCTTAGTGTCACAGGTAGTAAACTTTTATGGCTTCTCCTTGGTGTGTCTTCTGTGCCACAGATTGCAAGATGCATGAATGTCTCTAACTAATGCAAACCAAGATTTCAAAGGGTGCAAACAACTGGAAACTCAGGTGCACAAATCCAAGAGACTTACTGTGACTTTGAGCCTATTACAGAAATTTTCCAACATATCAGTGTTTACTGCAACTGTAGAGGGGTACGTTTACATCCACAAAGCCAGATGAATAGTCTCACCAATGAAATTTCAGTTTGGAAGAATCTCAAGCATCTGGCTCTAGCCTTTAGTGAGTGCTGCAGTGTAGCGTGTAACCAGAAAAATGACAGAAGCAGAAGAGCTTGAGCTGTGAAGGGCGATCCCCTGCCAAGGAGTATGGTTTGGTGTTGATGGAGGCTCAGTATTTAGGATGGTGGTGCCGGGGTGCTAGAATCTTTAACTAGCTACCTGTGTGAGGTAATTAGACTGTGGGAAATTTGCCTTTAGAAGTAACAAATGCAATTCTTAACTTTGGGTCATGTGTTATGGTAACATAAACCTAACTAGTATACGGGGTCTTTAAGAAGTGATGCAGTCAATGGGATAAAATTTTCATGAAAGGGATTAATTCCTTTATAAATAAGCCCCATAAAAAACCCTACATCTTCTCCACCATGTGAAGACTTAGAAAGACAGTCTCCCTGTGCACCAGGACTTCTCACAGGACACTGATTCTGTTTTCACCTTGCTCCTACACCACACCACAAGCAGAACAGGGAAAATGCATTTTGTGTATAAGATACTTATTTTGCAGTATTTTGTGATCATACCTAATATTCATTAATGTTACCACTTCTCAATTACCATAAAAATGGTAATTTTACATGATTCAAAATATAGATATTTAATCTATAATAGCTAAGCATTGCAAAACTTCAATTAAGACCTATACTGTGAAAAATTGTAACTTATGTAACAAAATATATTTAATTTTATGCACATCTGAAAATCAATTTTATATAGAAGGCTAAGTTGGTATCTAACTATGATAAATATTTTAGATCATATATTATCTCAGGTCTTCTGCCTCTTACCTTTTAAGTATGGAAATTGTATTAGCATTTATTGTTAGATACTTGTGGTGAATTTTGCTCTTTTATTTGGTAATCTTTATTATTTGAATTTTGACATTCAAGTTCACCAGTTTGAGCATAGATTCAATTGAGGATTCATGTGAATTGGATTCATGTTTCTGTTGAGAAATACATCTTTGTTAACTGAAAATTACAGTCTTTGCCTATATATATTTTTTTCTTTCTTTCTTTTCTTTCTTTCTTTCTTTCTTTCTTTCTTTCTTTCTTTCTTTCTTTCTTTCTTCCTTTCTTTCTTTCTTTCTTTTTTGTACCAGGGATCAAATTCACAACCTTGTACTTGCCAAGCAGGCAGCTTCTTATGCCGCTGAGCTAAATCCCCAGCTTGCCTATATGTTTTAATCCATTTGCATATTTGTACTTCAAGGATACTATTTACATATATAAAATACATCTAATCATATATGTATACTTATTGGATAATGTATACAAACCAAATGCATATATATGTATATTATTTTTATTGCTTGAATTAATTTTTATAAACTGAGCACACTGGTAACTAGCACACATGCACATTTTGGTACACAGAAAATACTAATACCCTAAAAGTTTCTTTCTTTTTTTAGAAAATCAAAGAAATATATTAACAATCCATTTGAAAAGGTAAGTGAATACATAGTTTCTAGGATTTATATCATTATAAAAACTCAGTTTTATACTAGTAAAACAATCAGAATATTATACAAAATCAATTAAAATCTAAAAGAATTCAAAATGAAAAAAATCCTGTAAAATGGTACCCAAGCCCAAGAAATACAAAGGAATAAATTAAATTTTCATTTGTTTACTTTTGTAGATTATCTGAAATTCTCTATATAATGTGCACATATGAACTGTAATTCAAATTCAAATTTAAACTCTATTTCAAAATGAGTTTGTCTGGATTTTCTGATAATCTATTTTCATTTTTTTCTCTTTGCTTTAGTTGTGTGTGTGTGTTTGTGTGTGTGTGTTCTTTGTTCATTTTCCTTTTGCCAGACTCTCTTTGGTTTAAAATTTAAAGATTTTTTAGGAATATGACTTTAATAATATTAAAGACTTCTGTCCTCTCATGCTATATGCCTAGTATTTTAATCGTATTGTAACTGGGTTCATTGGAGAGATCAGGTTACTGTCTTCCATTTTTCTTCTTGGTCACAACTGATTACTAACTGAGATCTGGCAGGTTTACCAATGTTAGTGGTTTTGTAATCAGATTACAATCAACTCACTTTTGAAAACCTCTTAAATTGCTAACTGTTAACTAATCTTTTTAGCCTCCCAGAAGTTGCCATCTTGTAGACCTCGTCATGTCACAATTTCTGTATTCCAAGTTTTAAACTTGGCCAAGTTGTCTTCCTAAGAATGCATGCAGTTTTCTGCTCACATTTTTGAAGCTCTACCTATGTGAATTTTTTCTTTAAAATCATTGCCATTTTCAGAGCATTACGTTCCATGAGTTATGTTTTCCCAGCAGTACCCGTGCTACTTTCTGTTAGGATTATTCAGCTATGTTCTCTTCACTGTCCAGAGAGGACTTGCTTCTCATCTCCCACGGATTCAGTTTTCTAAAGTACACACACACACACACACACCACACATACACACACACACACACACCACACACACACACACAGTCCTGCATATTCTGTTGCTGCTTGCAGTAAGGGAGTTAGTATATTGCAGAACACTCTGTCCTACCCAGTAACAGAATTTCCCCATTAACATGTAAAACATAATTACAATTAAGACTCAGAAAACACATTTCTTTTCTAGTGGCTACAGTTTGAATGGTCCTTACATGCCACTTTGCTGACACTCTGTCATAAAAGAACATGTTTAAGGTGTTTATGAAAGGTAAATTTCCACGATTGTTTCTTGTGAAAGGAAACACATCTCCTTTGGGGGTTGTCTACACTGAAGCCTGCACTTTGCAAACAGTTACGACTCCCTGCTTATATGAGTGCATTTGTTGAGTGCTCCCAACTCGTGCATAGCGTGCATCTGGATCCAGCTCCCAGGCTGGCAAAGAGCTGGATTTTGTCATGTTTTTTCCCAGTGACACTAAATCTTGGCTAAATCAGGAACATAAAGGCCCCTCCCTGCTTCTGATACCCATAGGCTGTTTTGGAATCAGGGTATTTTTGCTAACTGTATTTTGAGTTCTCTTTTTGTTTCAGCTATATAGAAATTTTGTTTTTGTATAGATATTTAAAGAAATATAAAACACCATTTTTTATTTTATTTAAAGTATTTTATTTATAAAGCAATACTTAGTTGTAACATTTTTTCTATTAAGCAAACTATATAAATAGAAGTCCTGTAAAAAGTGTTGACATGCAATGTTAAAATGGCAATCTATTCTTTAGGTACTCTTGCAGTGTGTATCAGGATATAGAGAATTAATTATATGATGATTGTGATACTCATCATATTAAATCAAATACTGAATGTCACCTACTATATTTGTCTATAAGACAGGAAAAAATTGGCAAAAGTTCCATGATTAATGTCAGTGAATATTTGCTCTTGAGATCCACTGAAATTATGCTATTTCTTGAAAGAAAAGTTATTATTACCTTTTATTCAAAAATATTTTTTTCTGGCCTTTGGCTTATTTTACACTTACATAAAAATCTAATCAATACAGCACTGTGCATGAATATTATATTAACCTGACAAAAGCCATAAGAAATCAAGGGAATAACCATAAAATATGCAATGCAGTGACTGTTTAAAATGAGAATCTGTTTGGGTGAAGGGATATATATTTAACAGTGAATATTAAGGTGACCACAAATTGGAGTCAAGCCAAGACAAATGTACAAGACCTTGTCCCAAAATAATTTTTTAAGAAGTGCTTGGAATGTAGTTCAGTGGTTGAGTGCTTGCCTAAAATGCATGAGGTCCTGCTTTAAATCCACAGTATTAAAACAGAGAGAGGGAGCACCCAGTCAGGTAATGTTTTGAGAAAATGATATACAAGATGGTATTCAAGTAGGAAAATTAGACTCTAGCTTTGGGATTTTTGATGTTAGAACTCAGGGTGAGGGGCAATGATTTAGAACAGTGTACATGAGATAAGGCATATATACTGGTGGATAAGGAACTATGCAATAAAAGACAGTGAGACTAAGGCATAATGCAGCAGAGATGCTTCATGATTTGGCATTTGTGAGGAAAATTAATTCATTAAAAGTACTAATCATTGCCTTTTAATGATATATTTTGTAACGTTGTCTTAAAAACAAGAAAAAGGATATGTTTTCTCAGTGACAGTATCTTTGAATACCAGACTACAGAAAGGTAATACTGCAAACACATGTAATTAAGCACTCTATACTTTTCTACTTCTCATATTGCCTAGCTTTATTTTTATATTAAAAATAAAAATAGGTTCCCCACATAAGTCTCTTTAATGATTTACCCAAATTGGAACATTGGCTGTGATAAAATATTACAGAAAGTTATTTTCAAACACAGCTATAATAACTTTTCTGTAGAAGACTTCTTAATTTTTTTTAGTACTTATTTGCAGTAGATAATAATTACATTCCTTGTGGGGAACTGGTACATGTATAGAACACATCTTAATTCTTTTTTTCAACCCTTTCTCCTCCACTCAATTCCCTTTTCCAAATCTTTCAGTAACCTTCTCTTTTGCAAAAAGTCTATCTCTCTATTTTCTACTTGTTATAATGTATTTTGTTTATCATTCATTATTTGGCTCTTGCAAATGAAACCACAGCATATTTATGCTTGTGATATGATTTATTTCACTTAACATTAAGGCCTTAAAATGCATCTGTTTTCCTACAAATGACGCAAGTTTATCCTTCTTTATGACAGTAGTATTCCATTTTGTATAAATATTGCATTTTCTTTGTCCATTTATCTGCTTATAGGTATAATGGCCACTTCAAATATTTAACAGTTATGAATGGCCAACAAATATATGAAAAAAAGTTCATCTTCTCAGGTCATTAGAGAAATACAAATTGAAAAACACAGATTCCTTCTTGCTCCAGAAAGAATGACTAGCATCAAGATTTCAAGTAATAACACATGTTGGCAACACTGTGGAAAAACAACACCATTCTACATATTTGGTGAGATTCTAAATTAGTACAAACATTACTGAAATTAGTATAGAGATTTTTCAAAATCTAAACTAGAAATTCCATTTGACTCAGCTATTTCCCTTCTAGTTATCTTCCCAAAATAGTTGAAGACATAATATTACAGTGATACGCATATAACCACATTCATAGGAGCAATCTATACAGGATTTATGAAGCGTAAGCTTCTTATATAAATTATATAAAATCTCTTTAAGACAACTGTAGAAGCAGAATACATCCCCCACAAAGACAGCCATTTTTTCAAAATACTTATATTTTATTTTACATACATATGCTTACTTAATTATCCTGTCTATGATTTTCAATGTTATTTTTATCTCTTTATAAAAACACAAGTTAAAATATTCCTCAAACATTATGTCATGAAAATAACAGAGAACATCAAAGTTAATTATCTGTAGTTGATATTTTGGTTCTTTAAACTGGTGGAGCATCTAATACAGCCTTTTAAAACTAGCATTTTCTTATTCTGTAAATATTCTTTTTCTATTTTCTTCATGATAATTAATCATGCAATCATTTTTTATAAAACATAATGACTTTTCTTCATGATAACAACTATTTTCTTCATGATAAATTAATCACACAATCATTTTTTATAAAATATAATAACTGAAAAAAATACCTTTCACGTTTAACTTATCCAATCCAGTATGGACAGAAAGAAAAGCAAATATGTTGTAGTGATCAATATAGCAAAGAATATACCAACCAGTTTTTGAACATATGCCTTTTGAAATTATTGCAGAAAGACACATAATCGACAAGAATCCGTGGAGAGATACCTCAGCATTTAACCCCAGAGCTCAAAAAATTCTCACCTTACTTGTACTGATACTCCATTGAAAAGACTGGCTGCATTGATACACCTATAAGAAAGGAAGTAGGAGAGTATTGGTAAAAGTCTTCTACCCTGGCCATAATTTCTCATTTGTAATATGGACTATCTTTACATTCTGGTAAAGTTAAAGGAAAATCATGTTCCAAGTAGGATTAAGATATAGAAAGAAAGAAGTTCTGTGCAAAAAGGAAGAGAGGAAAAAATGAAATAGTAGTTTGTAATAACTACTAGCAAAAATATTTAAGGTAAATAGTGATTTATCTCAGTTTGAGTTTTCACAAATGTTACATCAAAGAATGTTGAAATAGTTTAAATGTGTTAACATCAATGACAGTTAAATTGCATTGGCAAGTCCATTTTCTTGAAAGATTTTCAGGGGATCATTAAAGCATTTTGGAAGTCCCACTGTGACAGGTCAGGAAAAGTAATGCTGTAGGATTTATCAGAAATAATAACTTTATATACTATAGAGCTTGTAAAAATGTAGAATTACATAGTGAAGCAATAATAACATTGCAAATTAATCTCATAGACATTATGGCTATGAACCATAAGAGATCATTTATATTTAAATTGAATAAACATAAGTGGGATTTAAGTTTTACTTTTTCAGTCACACTAACCAAATTTCAATTGCACAATAATAAGAGGTGCCTAAAACACTGGAATAAGTACAGCTAAAATGTATTTTCGTAAGTGTAGTGTTTTCTGTTGGAATAGAACATTGATAAGATCAGCATAGAACATTGATAAGATTGCAAATCACATTTTACAATTCTTTGAGTGTAACATAATAATTTTTAAAGTTTCTGCAAAGAATATTGTAAGAAGCTACAATCGAAATTAAAATAAGATTGACTGAAAATAAAAACACTTCAGTAATTAAATGATGATCACAAATTTGTCTGTATAATATCTACAAACTGAATCAACATCCAATTTACATGTGGCATTTTTTATTAAGTAAGTTTTTAATATGGGAAGTTTCATATAAAAGATGATTCAGTTAGATGTACCTCCTGCTCATCAAATGTGAAGTTAGTTGACTCTTGTACAGCAGATGGCAGACCCTGACTTGGAAAGCACAAAACACAGTTCATTCAGTGTTAGCAGTTTCTTTTGAAACCTGGCTTAGCAAATGTACCTGAAGGTAAGTATAAATAAGGAATATTCTAATTAGACATGATTGAGTATCAATAAACAATGGCATTGTTCTGTCAACATTAAGACTGATTTGAACAGAATGTGCAAAATTTCAGAACACTGAAATGACTATAGTTATTTTCTATTAAATATTTTCTCAAAGTAAATTATTATTTACTAGTTCTTGTTATTAATAGTCATTTCTCTTTATCAGCAAACTTTGCAGCAACTTAGTTAGCAATTTATTTTGTTAATTAAATCTTCAATTTGGTGACTTAGTTTAAAAAAAGCTTCAGATCTTAAAATAATTGATATAAGCAGAAGTTTTTATGGCAAAATTCATCCTTATACTTTAATTATATTTTAAGAAATACATTAAAATAGAAGTAAATTAAAACTGTTTTGAAGAAGCAGCTTATAATATTGAGTTGGTAGTGCTATACAAATAATATCATTCTCTCAGGTAGGCGAAATCATTCTGTGAAATGCTGAGGTGTGTGAGGATTAATACATACACTTGCTGTCATCACTCCCCTGAAATAGAAATGTAGCTGTGTCGACAAAATTACATTCTTTAATTCACTGTGAGCTTCCCATCAAGGGAGAGCATGAAGAGTTTCAGAACCCTCTGGTTTTTGATTCATTAGCATATAGTTCATGTCATGATTTCCATTTGCTGTTTAAATCATGTTGAAAAGCCTCCATGTTACCAGGAGAACAAGGTAAATTGCTACAGAAATCAATTTGGAATTCTTTGAAGCAATTAAACAGTAAAACAGACAAACAGCATGGGACTCTTTCAGCTCCAGAGAATGAATAAGGAATGATGTTAACATGATTAAGTTAAAAAGAAATGTCATTGGCTAGGGGAGTTTGTGGAAGCTAACAAAACCTCAGAATGAGTATATTCTTGGATTACACTTAAAATTTAATTAAATCCCAAATAGGAAATTATAAAAATATGCTCTATTTAAGTAGAATCTTTGTAATTTGAGAGTGTATAATCTCTGTGGGGCACAACTCAATGAAGACTGCATGTATAATGTGATTCATATTACATTTCATGTGTTCTTTAATAGAATCAAATTATAAATACGGGGCAATTCATTAATACAAACCTATGTGTTCATGTGCATGTGAGTGTAAATATACATGTATACACATATATATTTAATAAATCAATATGAATACTAACTGTAGAGCTGTATGTAATTTTCAACACATTGACAGAGTCCCTGGTCTCTGAGAGCAAACAGAGAACATACAGACTCTATGCGGAGATGATAGTAATTTATGTACAAAAGTTATGGATTGTTATGATATATGTTCCTATGGCCCTGCCAAGTCTCATGTAATAATGGCATGGATGTAGCTGAGTCTGACGTTTATGACTGGTTTGATGTCTAGTGCTGGGACTGGCGATGTGAGTGCTGCACCTGCCCAGGGTTGGAGCCGACATACAGTGTAAGGTCAGGAGGAAGGCGTGTCTTCCCTCTCTTCCAATTTGTGCATGGCTGTTTGCAGCAGCTATAAATGGCTGCCCCACCATGCCAAGCTGCCTGAGAGCCAGCTGAGTATGGATTGAAATCCCCAAGAACTGTAAGAAATAAACCTTTCCTTTCCTAATTTTGGACATCAGGTATTTTGTCTCAGCAACAAGAGAAAAGTAACCAAGACATGGATCAAATGGGGTAAGAAGATCTCAAGCTTCAAGACAGACTGGGAAACATAGTGAACCCAGGTTCTAGCAAAACGCACACACTCTATTCTGATAGTGATAACTTTCATGAAACACTGATGAAGTTGCTAAATGTTTTGTAGTTAAATTATTATAAACATTAATCATTCTTACATTTGGTAATGGTTCCTCCAATTATGAAGCCAAAACTGAACGATTCAAACTACATCACTCATAAGATGCTTTTACAATGAGACACATAGCATCCCCTCTTGCCTCAATTAATCAAATTCAAATAGTCACAGGTTGCTAAAAGATGTTTCTAAAATTACTTAAAGAAGCTTAAATAGCTTCTTGTGGACTTACAAGACCACTTCAAAAATCTGAATAGTTATCACAATTATTTTTATTTTCCTTATAAATGCACAATCTCTTCAGATACAGATTTTCCAGAATGTCATCAAAGTCTCTAAGGAGATTTAAAATCATTACGAATGTGCTATATCGAGCAAGTATGATTTTCTAGATTTGTAAAGTTGCAGTTAGGCAGTGAACCTTAAAAAAAAAGAGAGACCATAACAGACTTGGTGGTAGAGGGGGTGGTTTGGGAGCAGACATTTTAATTAAAAGAATTGCTCACTAGATATTAGTTTATTATCTACACAATGGAAAGGTAAAAGCACGACTCTAAAATACCATGGGAATACCAGCTAAAAAGCGTTTGCTCACTAGTGCTGAGGGAATAAAATGAAATAGTCATAATAACACTCAGACATTCAGAAGGGGCCACCGACACTGAAACTCACATCTTTAAAGCATAGGAGATGCTTTATTCATGTGAATGACTGTGAGGGGATAAGAGCCCCACCTCTAATATTCCACCCCATTAGAGCTGGCACTCAGACCTCTGAGGTGGAGAACTTCGTTGTTCTGAAAATGTCTTTGATGTGGGGCACAATGACAATAGTTTTGCAATGTCTTAATTACTTCCTTCCTTGCTGGGACAAAACATGGGACTCTTGCAGGTAGAGAGGGAAATAAACCCATCTGGTCACACCCTCAGTGACCTGTCTACCTGACCAGTCCTGCATCTTAGTAGAAAGCTATAGCACCTCCAAGTTTCAATCACTTCCCACAAATCCCGCCTGTGAGCACGTGACATCCTTGGGGACATTTTTTCTTAAACCATTTTATGAAAACACTGGAAACTCTTGTGATTCAGCAGCTGTTTTAGAAGTGACTTGTTACTGACCAGGGAAAAGCTCTGCTGGTCTGCTGCAGGCATAATGAGGAAGCGCACAAGCTGCCCATAAGAGGGAGACAAGCATAAATCCTAGCTTCCTCTTCTAACTTCATGGCTCCAATTAATATTTTTTGTTGGCATAGTTTTGTATGAATTTAGCTGGAAAAGAAGTGCAGTTTGAAGAACTCTAGTATTTACATACAAAAGAAGCACATGGAAAGGTGGTTTTAGACACTGGAAAGAGTTTCTGGTTAAATGGAATGTCAGTGTCCCTTATTAAATTAAAAAGTAGGTGTGTTAGAATCCAAGAGAAGGTATATGATTTATAGGTGATCTTTCCTGGTGGGGCAGCTTTGATCAAGATCTATTTGTACAGTATGGATTCCAAAATATTAACTAATTTTCCCATTTAATTAAATTTGAAAGTGTATTAAAAACCACATTACATTTTCCTTGTGTTCTATCTGCACTTTCCTTTTAACATACTTGAATAATATATTACCATTGTCTAGAATTTTGTTCTATTTTATTTCTCCTTGAAGGCCATTTGTATATACATTTTGCAATCATAATATCATCAGTAAATATATATTTATGCAATGTATAATATTTTACATATCATATATTATATAATTACATAAAATGATATATATGTATATACTTCAGTTGTGCATCTAATATTTGCATAATTTATTTTTTGCTGATTACAAACTATGCACCTACCTTACTAAAACTAGTTCCATAATATCCTTGATAATATCATATTTTTCTGCTATCTTAAGGCCTTGAAAAATTTCTGACATGTGGCAAATAATGAAGGAAAGAATTAAGATATCTAAAAGAAGATTTTATTAATTAATATGGACAATATAATAGGTCTTAGACAATGACAAATATTTTTCTGGTATCACGTCGGACCCATGGAGGAGAATGAGAATGTGCCCTTCCAGGGCCCACCCCGCTGGGCCCGAGAGGCACCAGCATGCGGGCTTGGAATCAGGGACAACCGCCCCCGCTGCCCCCTCCCCCAGCAACCTGCTGTTTCAGAGGTCTGGCTAAATTGATAGCAACTAAGGAACATCAAGCAACTAATTGCTAGTATTGTTTCGTAGATTTTGCAGGCCTCTGGTCAGCAACCTGAGCATCTCTTTGGAAGATGACAGTAGGCAATGTAGCAAGTATGGGGGATTCTCTTCTGTCTTGTCTTTGAGGTCCAATACGGTTCTCACTGTTTAGCTTTACTCTGATCATTATTATTATTATTATTTGCTTTATTTTATGTTCTGTTTTTATTGGTTTTATTCTGTTTTGTTTTTGGTTCAATTCTACTATACCTGTTGGAATGGTCAGCTATCCTGAAGACAACAAGATATACTATAGTAGCTATTGTTTTCACATTATCTTTCTTTGAATTTCTGTACCAGTTCTACTGTTTTGTTTTGATTGACTTTGTTCTGTTATGCTCTGCTATGTTCTGTTGGATTTTACTATGTTTAAAATAAAATAAAATAAAAAATTTAAAAAAATTTGTGTTGAAATAATGTTAAGGGTAAAATCTGTGATAAACAGATATAAATATTACAGATAGAAATCTCAGATATGAAGTATGTCATTAAAATTTTTTTTATACCATAATCATAAATTTACATGGAAAGTCAATTGAACTGTAACAGAAAGTACATGTCCACAATAACACAAACAACAAAAACATGTTATTTTGTGAATTAGAACAATAGGAATATTTAATTTATTCATAATGAAATATTTAATATTCTTTCCTCATTAATCTGTCCCAGATCTAACAGGATATATCTTATATACAATATAGGGTATGCAATTTAGAAAATACAGATAAATTTAACATGAAAAAGAAACCCAATACCAACTAAAATTAACCTTTTCAGGCTAATCTATCAGTGATTATTTTTACAAAGAATACTGATGACTTAATTTTATTAACATAAGTCTATATATTGTAAAAAGCAGGTCAGGAGATTTCTCCCCATAGAAAGAAAATAGCTAACAATTATGCTACTCTAATATTTCAATGCATTTTTGCATAACTTATTTATGTACTTTCTTAATAATCTTATGTAATCTTGTTAGAGATATTATTTTCAGGATTTTATGATTTTCAATGTTAAGAATTTTGTCAAAACATTCTATTACTTACAGTGGTAGAAAACATTCAGTAAAACTGAAGCACTTTGTGGAATCATGTCTTTTTTGTTACAAAAATGACTTGTTTTAATCAGTAAATCATGCTGCTTGCTTGTTTGCTTGCTTTTTTCCTTCCATCCTTTGTTCCTTCCTTCCTTCCTTTCAGTGTTAGGAATGAATCCCAGGGTATCAGGCATGCTAGGGAATAACATTGTTACTGCGGTACACCTCCAACCCACAGATGATTCTTTAGAATGAGGAAACTACACAATTAGTGGTGAGAAAATAATCCTGTTTTCTCCCTCTCACATTTTCTCTCTCCCTCCCTGCTGCTCATTCCCACAAGTATATATTCAATAATTATGAAATGAAATTTGTTTATTAGATATTTAAAAAGTGCTCTTTAGAACTCAATTTAAGCATGAAACTCAATACCTATATTTTTAGATACTCAAAAATCTAACCATAATCTATAGTGAAATGTCTCACTAGAAGCTAAGTGCAAAACTGTTTCAGCTGTTATTCTTGCCAAATTATACATTTTAGTAAAGTAACATTTATACAAATGAGTCCTGAATATTATAAAAAGATAAGTATGTTGATTAAGAGTGAAATAATAGCTTACACCAAAAATACTTAGGTGAAAAAGTTAAGTTCATTTGCATGTGAATAATATTTGTAAACAATGAGAAATTACTGAGGTAGACATTTGTTTCAAAGCAAAGTGCAAGAGCGAAGCTTTTAAGCCAGAAACACTGAACTGATTCACTAGCTAGAAGAAACCTCTTTAAAGGCTTAAAAGTAAAGAAATCTAATTTTTATAAAAAAGAAAGTTAATATGAAATTAGAACTTAATTTGACTGTAAACTATTTTTTAAAGTGGTATCTTGAAATTTAAATGTAATCCATACTGAAAGGCAAAGCAATCTTTAGTAACAGGAGAAAGAAAAAAGGATTTGCGAAAAATTTCTTTGCAAGGTAATGAAGAATGAACACCCAAATCACTTGAGAATAAGCAAGCAAAGAGTTATGAATTTATTTCTACTGTTCACGCATGCCATAAAGAGCATGCAGCATCATTTTCACTTTGAGCTTCCACTTGAAGAATGATGTGTAAATATCTAAACTCTCATTCCAAATGTAACACATAGGCACAAAATGTGTCCGTGTGATCATGGGCTCTTCATGTGTTCTCTTTGCATGCTCCCCTTCTCTTGCTCTCTGTCTCTCACTCTCTCTCTCTCTCTCTTTTACACACACACACACACACACACACACAGAGGCACACAGACAGAAATGTTCCACAAAAAATAGTATTACAGAAACAAGAAAGAACAGAGTATCAGAATATGATAAAAATGCTGGGGATGTGACTCAGTGATAGAGTTCTTGCCTTTCCACACAAAGCCTGGCATGACAAAAATAAATAAATAAATAAAATAATAATAAATATAAACAAATGTAACTTTCCAAATAGATATTTTCTGATTCAATAAATAAACTGATATAAACAATATGCTGCTTAAAATCATGGAAAAGATAAAACTATTAATAGAAAAATAACACTATTAAATTTCTGGCAAATTGTAAGGAAATAATGTCACTTCTGAGTATTAATATCTAAAAACACTATTCAAGGTAAATTTAAGTAGTGGAGATGGTATAAAATAGTGCAATGCCATAGGAATAGTATATCTTCAGGGCCATAAAAAAGTTGAAAAATTGCAAGAATTTGGAATTCAATTTTTTAATATGAAGTATTTATATATTATTTGATATCATAGTAATACATGCAGAATGCACTAATCTAATCTAATCAGCCCCACTCCAATCTCATACTCTTGCCAATGTCTATAAATCACCATTCTGCTTTCAGATTAACTGATTTTTACCTTCCATATGCAAGGACCACAAGCAGTACTTGTGTTTCTCTGTCAAGTTTACTTTACTAACATAATAAAGTTCAATTCATCTACTTCACTATAACTGACAGAAATTCAATCTTTATGGCTGAAAAAAACTTCATTGGAGATATGTTGAAGGTTACCTAGGCAGATTCTATATCTTAGCTATTGTGAACAGTTTCATGATCAAAGAGACATGTTTATATTTCTTTGGTGTGCTGATTTTGTACATTCGGAATGTACATACAGGAGTGAAATAGATAGATAGCACTGTAGGTATACTTACAATTATTTGAGAAGCCTATATAGTGTTCACCACATGACTGTACAAACCTACACTCTCACCGTCAGCATATAAGAGTTCCTTTGGTCTACATCATGGCCATTATTTTCTATTTTTGTTAAGTAATAGCCATTTGCACTGGCTATATGAGATAACATTATACATGCACACACACGCAACTAAGTTGTTACCTATTGTGGAAAGCAATTTGCTAATACAAATTGAACTTTCTGATGCATATTGTAGAAATTCTGCATATCTATACATACATTAGAGAAAATATGTATAGCTTGAAAACCTACACAAAAATATAACCAGTGATTTTGGTATACTTGTTAATGTCGCAAAAATGCTAATATCCACAAAAAGAAAAATACAGAGCACATCTGAAGTCAGAATATCCAGACTATATGACAGTCCATCATAACCAAAATTATGAATTGAATTATTGGAATAAATACAACAAAATCTCTAAAACCCATTTTTGATGGTAGCGAGCAACTAGTGAAATATTGATGCTATGATGAAAAGGATGTAAGGTTTAGCGACTCATAATTAACTCCGGATAGTCAACATATACAAATGTACTCTTATATGGTAACCATCTTATCAAGAATGATACAAAACACTCATTTATTAGTGGTTAGGTTGGCATGAATTACCAGCAAGGAGAGATGAAAGTGAGAGAGTGGGAATGGGAGCTACCAAGCAGGGTTTCAATTCTGTATAAAATGTTTTGGCATTGAAACTGACATAACCCCTGAACTGCATTCCAGCATATGTAAGTCCCCAATGGATGATTGAGTTCTAGTCCAGGAAAACATTAGTAAGTAGGATTCATTCATAAACCGCAAAGTGAGTCTTACACAGTACACCTGTGAATTTTACGCACTTGTGAATGTTTGCAATTTGAATGTATCTCTCTCTCTCTGTCCCTCTCTCTATAGATAGATAGATAGATAGATAGATGGATAGATGGATAGATATAGACAGATAAATACATATTTAGTTTTGAGACACAGTCTTACTAACTTTCCCATGTTGGGCTTAAAGTTAAAATCTTCCTGCTTCAACTTCCGAGACTGTGGGATTACAGGTTTGTACCTCCATACCCAGCTTCAAATCTGTATAAAATTTGTATTTCAAAATATCCTGAACACATAAGTATGAATTACTAGACCTGGGTGCTTTGCATAGGAACATTTCTTATGCTACTTTATGCACCCTTTAGTATGCTTATGCTATACTGTATCATACTTTTGTAAAACAAATAGTGAACTTAATGAGTGCTGTGGCCAATATGTTTTTAACATGCTCTGGACAAACTAAAAACTGCTTTATGTACCTACAACATTTTCTCTTTACCACAGGGCTTTAAATGTGAGGTTTGAACATTTTAAGTGATAGTTCATTACACACATAAAAATCACGCAATGAAAATAGTTTGTTAAGTGCCAGAGAAGCTGATTATCTTCTCAATGTGCAATGGAGAGCAAGACAAAATTAAGCATCTGAAAGAATTTACATTCTAGTGGATAATACAGATAATTAGGCAGATACTTTTATGTAAGAAGTACACTTTTAAAGAATAAAGTTACTCTGATGTGTTTGTGTGATTTTTGGTAAAAATAATCATTTGAATTTAAATATAGACTGTCGTATAGTAACAAACTATCAGCGATACAAAGTAAAAAAGGAAGAAAAGAAAATGAAACTGAGATAGTACCCTTTATGTTCTTAAGAAGGGAGACTGGATCTCTTTATCAGGGCAGATTTCTATCCGGGGAGACTTGAATTTCTGAGGTGTTAAAGGTAAAGGTGGTCTTGTGAGGATGGAATTTCAAGAATACTAAGTGAAGGAGAAACTCACTGGGAACCTCTGTGTTTGTCTTTCAGTCTTTTTAATGGACACAAACTTTAAAAAGGCAAACTTTTTAATTTTACTTTTCACTCAGCAATTGTGTTCCTTTACTGGCCAAAAGATGATTCTGGGTAACAAAATTCTCATTTTAAAACTAGGGAAAATACACCACAGTGACAAGTTACAATATAGCACGCATGCTATACAACTGCTTTTTAAGAAAGAGATCACCTTTAGTATGGAAAATCTTTCTGTACTAGATACATCTCAGCAAAACTATAGTTACCATGCACAACAAAAGTGTATTTTACAGGAAAAATTGTACAACTACGAGAATTCTGGCAAAAAAACTTCATGTCAGTAATAACACAATTAATATTGTGTACCATGTGAAGTATAAATGATTTTATTCTCATGAAGCATGGAGATATTATACGTTTTATTTATGGAAGATGTAAAATGACTTTTTGAAATGTTAATTGTAGTATTAAATTTTAGTTTGTACTTACTGAATCTTTGAACAATACCAACACAAATTTAATTCTCAGCAACTTGGCCTCATTCTTAAAATACATTTAAATATATAATAAGAGAGAATTATTCCAAATTATTTCTATAAATTCATTAATGTTGATTCAGTCAATCCAATAAATATTGCAAACATGTTCATGCTGAACTCTGAGAAGTCACAGTCTCATTATTTCCTGTGTTGTGGATACGCGAAATGTATTTGATTCTTCTCATTGCAGCTCTGTGAATGTGCAATAGAAAAAAAAATACTATCTAAAATAAATTTCAGAGATTTTTCACATGATGCTCAGAAGGTATTGAACAATAACTGCTATTTCACACAAGGAAATAGGAAAAGAGTTTTAGGAAAAAGAAAAGATTAGGAAAACACTAAGATTCATAAACTACTTGATCTTTGACAAAGGGGTCCAAAATGTCCATTGGAAAAAAGATAGTCACTTTAATAATGGTGTTGTGAAAACTGGCTCTTCATATGAAAAGCATTGAATCTGGAACTGTATGTTCACCATGTGCTAAACTAAAATGAAAATAGATCAAGATCTAAACGTTGAAACAAAAACACTTAACCTGCTGTAAGACAACATAGGTAAAAGTTTTGAAATCATAGGTGGAGGCAAGGATTTTCTAAACATAACCCTGGTTACACAGGAAATAGCTTAGACAATCAACTAATAGAATCATAAGAAATTAAAAGTTTTCACAGCAAAATACACAACCAATCAAGCAAAATAGACAACCTACAGATCGGAAAAAAATTCAAGTGATTGCTAAGACAGAAAATTCATATATAGAATATATTAAAATATTCATAACAATTATATATACAAATATAAAAGAAAAAATTGGTAAGCGAAATGAATAAACATTTCATAAAAGATACACAAATAGCTAATAAATACATGAAGAAAAGTGAACATCAGTGGCCATTAGACAAATATAAATTTAAAAAATCACTGAATTTCCATCTTACCCAGAAAGAGTAGCCATCATCAAGAAATTAAGTAACAACAAATGCTGAAGAGGCTACTGGGGGAAAGGAACATATATACACTCTTGGTGGAAATGTAAACTAGTACAACCAGTATGGAAATCAGTGCAGAAATTCCATTTAACACAGCTATTCCCTTTCTAGGTATCTTCCCAAAAGATTCAAAGATATTATAATACAGTGATACATCAATATTCATGTTTATAGCCACGTAATTTGTAATAGATAAATCTTAAAAGAGGCCTATATGTCCATCCACATATGAATGGATAAAAAGTACATAATATTTACATACAATGGAGTACTAATTCACCATACAGATAAACTTGAGCCAGTTGTAGGAATAAGAATGCAACTTGAGTCAATATTTTTAAATGAAATAAATCAAACGCAAAAAATTAAATATTGCATGCTTTCTCTCATATAAGAACCATAAATTATAAATAGCAAAGTAAATTTTACCTAATAATAAATAGTGAGATCTTTCATCAAGAGAAAGAATATCAAGAGATAGAGGGAGAGTAAGAACAAAGGATGATATAAACAAGATGTGTCATGTACATGTACAATCTACTAAAGGCAAGGGATGGAAGACTTATCTACTGCAAATATGTACAGAAAATGGGAAAGGGCTTGACAGATGGGTGGACAGGAAAGAGAGTGAAAGAAATGGGGATAAAAAGGGGAAATAAAATGCATTATTTATAATACCAACACCCAACAAGGAATGTAAGCATGTTCTATACACATGTCCTATTGAAAATGAGCAGAGTTTATAAAGACTTAGAAATCAAAGGAAGATCAGTGGTCACTTGTGGAAGAGAAAGATGACCATACGCTGAGGGATTCTTGTGTGATCCAGGAAGGCTAAGAAGTGAAGTCTCTTGTTGGTCAGGAGACAATGGAAGGAAATTATGAATCAGATAGAGTTTCTTCTGTGCTTTTTCCCAAATGACTGAAGAGATCTTGAGGAAGTATAAACAGTGAAAAAAGCTCAAATAGAAAAACATAATCAGAAAGAGTATCCATGAAAAGTCTTCATAAGGTATTAAAAAGATCAAGATTGACATATGGGAGAATAAGTTGGGCTGTAATTTTATTAGGAACCTCAGAAGAGAAATGATGCTGAAGAACGATACCTGGTATTATCAAAGTATAGATGAATTTGGAGAATTTTGTGAAGAAAACAATCAATATTGCTCATCAATTTATTAAATTTTCTGAATGAGAGGATAAAAATGTCAAATTTTTGACATGTCAGGGGTTACTGATATCTTCAGAGATAAGAAATGCAGTCAGTATGGGTACTAGTAAGCTGAGTTTGTTCTGTACAATTTTGTCCAAATAATTTCTGGTCAGTAGGTTAATTTTTTGGATATTATTACAGGTCCTGTTGTAAAAACTATACTATGTCAGGGGTCTATGTACAGATCTGATAAAGCATTGAAATACATGGTATTACTCTGGGACGATTATGAAATGAGAAGATAACAAAGGCCATGAGAGAACCAGGTAGAACAACAATGCAAATATTTTGACTAAAAAGGTAAAAGCCAACACCTGACACAATTGGTTTAATCAACTATACATTTAATTTTCTCCACATATAACACACCTATGGGAATAATGAAACTCATCATCAATAATAGGAACCTATCACCATACATAAAGTGTTTGCCAACTTATGATTTCCCAATAATTAAAAAAATGCATTGAAGATTTTATATCAAAATTGATGTCATTCTAAAATATGTTGCAATTAAATTTGTATCAAATCTCATAACTATGGTCATGATATCTCCTCCTTTAACATAACTAAATGCTATGCAAAAGAAAACCATTTGTGAGAAGATTATTCCTTAATTAAATAAAATGTGCTAGGGCCAGGGATATAGCTCAGTGGCACAGTATCTGCCTGGCAAGCATTAGGTCCTGAGTTCAATTCCTGGTACCAAAAACAAACCAGCAAACAGAAGGATCAACATAATAAAATAAAATTTATCAGAATTTATTTTGTGTTGTGTATGCAAAGTGATTGGAAAACTGCAAGGTTCTATAATTTAAATAATTATTTGCTTCTTGTACCTAATAATGATATATATAAAACCTACTCCCTAAAATGTGCAGAGAAGCTACAAGGAATATAACAATTTGAGCCTAATAAACCTAAAACTAAGTGCAAAAATGAAAATGACAGCACAAAATGCCTCCAGGCAGAAATTTCTCTTCTACCTGATCTGAGAGAAATAAAAGAGACAGTTTCATTCCAGAGAATACACTATGTTCAGGGGTATATGAGTTGATAGGTAATTCTCAGTTTTAATCTGATTTGTTTGTAAAGTGATTTAATTGTCAAAAGCTTTGAACATATAAAAATATATAATTGAAGAAATCACATATCTTCATGCAGGTGAGGCTATTTATTATTGTTTTTATTTGAGAATATTTTACCACTATCTGTTTCTTTGTGGTTATAATGAATTTATCACTGTTTCAAGCACTTGTTGAAGTAAAATTACATATAGAGAATAATATGACTCTGATTTCAGAGCTCACACGTTTTTTCAAAATCCAGATAAAGAAATAAAACATCAGGGGCTGGGAATTTAGCTCAGCAGTATAAGCACCTGCCTGGCAAGCATGAGGTCATGAGTTCCATCCCCAGTACCAAACAAACAAACAAACAACACCAAAAAACAAAACAAAACAAAACAAAACAGAAATCTTATGTAAGAATTTCCTTTTGCATTATCACAATACCCAACTACTACCAGGGTTATACTCGTCTTAAACTTTAAAAATGAGCTCAGCTTGTTTATATGGCTAGAGTTTACACAAGAATGCTTGGGTAAATGTTTTCAGATTTTCTCCTAAATGTATTGTGCAACAACAAATTCTTCTATAATATTTAGTTTAATTGTTACTTATTTATTCTCAGTGCAGCACACTATGGCATTGTATCAACATTGTATTTTATCTTCATCCATTCTGCTGCTGATAGATACTGTCATCTTTTCCCACCTAGGTCTTTTATGAAGAGTGACGCTATCTGATTTATTCCTGAAAGTACAAAAACATTTTCAGTGAATACATCACCACTAGCTTTAAAGGAAAAGAGACAAAGGGGAGACGGAAGGGAGAAAATGAGAAAATGATAGTGTAAGTCATGTGCCAGTACGAATACACCAAAAATAAAAGTCAATATTCCCTATAACTAATATGTACTAAAAATATGATATAAAGAAATGCTATGGCATTTCTTTCTTGTGAAAGATGAGAGTTTGAATTGAATTATCTTCAACTCTTACAAGAAGGATATGAGTCAAAAGCGTATTGTGGTAGATTGACAACCAGTGGTCAACTTGTAACACCAGCTGAACTCAATCAGCATGGTGCTGAGTGTGGATGTCCCACCTGAGGATTGTTGCCAACAACATAAACAAGAGAACTGGAGAGGAAGAAGTATTGTTATGTGATGCTGTTGGTCCTCCTGTTGCCGTGGCTTCTCCTGGAGGGGCTTGTCGAGCTTCCTTCCTGATATGAACTTGGCTGTCCTCATCATCAGAGGAGCTTGAGACCTTGTTATTACTGAGAATAGCTGCAGTTCACTTTGGAGGAGCTCTGGTCCTTACTTTGAGCATCACTTTCTGGCTCCAGAGAAGCTATGTGTTGTTCAGTTTCCTGGAGAAGCTTGTCATGCTGGCTTCCTGATATGAACTTAGTTGTTCTCATTGTGAGAGAAGATTGGGACCTCATTGTCACTGAAGATGGCTGTGGTACTTTTCCAGGGAGTTCTGGTCCTTATTTTGAGCATTGTTTCTGGTCTCCTGTACAGAGCCCTCAGCCTGGTAGCATAGACTTTCTAGCTTCCACCACTGACCTTTGAGCCTTCCCAGCATAGATCCGTGAAACAGACTTGCATGAGACATTGTCGTGTGCTTTTGGTCTCTAGCTGGACCTGTGGAGGGCAATGTCATGGACACTAGGTCTTCAGCTGGATTCATGCAGGATGTAGCCTTGGGATTGAGGCCCTCAACTGGATTCTTTGGGGGTCTTTAGTATGTTGAAAGATTTCCTTGACTTTTTGTGTTTGATTTTTTGGGTGACTACTACAAAATAATTCCAGGAATTGTATGTTCTGTATTAAATTATCTTCCTTGTAAACCCTCAATACAACAAGTATTCACTAAGATTCATGGAAAATGTCAAAAAGTGAACGTATTTTTGTATAATCAAACTTTTTTTCATGAATAGCAAGATAACAAGAATTCAGATGACTGAGGGAGAACACAGAGCAAATGTGAAATTTTGATTTGGTGAGCAGATGTTTGCAATGCCCCCCAGGATTTCTATTTCCTGTATAATTCCTTCTCTTTGAAAGTAGGATCTGTAATCATGAAGAATATCATTTTCATGATTATGCTCTTTTACTTGGAAAAGGAAAAGAGATTGATATTTTTAAATTGTCCCCAATCTAAACTGGACTTAATATGAATTTGAACTAATAAAAAAATTGATTATCCTCCACAGTACTAACTCAAAGATTTAAAAAGTATAAAGTAGAGATAAGTAGCAGGGAGACACACTGCTATGAAGAACTTCATTTAGGCAGGAGACATAGCTTACATATTTTGAGAGCTTCAAATATATAACTATGAGAATATGAATTCTGCCAACATTCAAAGTAAATCTGAGAAGGACTCTTACTGCAAGTGAAATTAAGCTTAGTCTACACTGTAACTGTAGCCCTGTGAAGTCTAAATAGATGATCAAGGCAAATTATACTTGACACACATAACTTGGTGCACAAAAATAGAAAGCTAATATAATCTTTGGTATAAGAAATGGAGTAGTAAAGCCAAGTGTAGTGGCACGTGCCTGTAATCCCAGCATTTGGGAGGCTGAGTCAGGAGGATTGCCATGATTTTGAAGCCAGCCTGGGCTACATAGTGGGTTCAAGGCTGTTGGAGGCCAGGCTATGTAAACCTTAAATTGCTGACCATAAAGGGACCTCTGGCCATATTGGAAAAGTTCATATTCACAGTGCTCTAAAGTCAAGTTAACACCACAGCTGGGGCAGCTGCTGACACTCCCTGTTCCAGAGCAATAAACCTGCTAATTGGAGAGATCCAACATTTCTCTTTATTGGCCAGATTTTCTGCCTTTGTTTCTCAGGGCTCTGGTCATTTTTGTGGGCTTTTGCATGCAGCATGCGGTCTTCTTACTGCAACCCCCCAAATCTGTGAGAACCTAATAAAGATGCTGGGCTGGAAGAGTCCTTGTCTTTAATCCCAGAGAGTCTTTACTCCTGACAAAGTTCTGACCTTTTACTTGTCTCTTTTATTAAAGCCTTTGCTGTAACTCGCTTTAGGAGACTGAGGGCTTGGTTAAGTCCCCAGTATAAGGCCAGTGTGAATCACACAGTAAACATTGTCTCAAAAAAAAAGAGAGAGAGAGAGAGAATTAAATGGAATGCTGCTATAACAAAAGTGTTGGAGAAATTTTGGAATGGAGCAGTGGACTCACAGAAAAATCATTTGGGAAGCATTTAGTAGAAATCTGGATATTGAGAGTATCAAGGACTCAGAAAGAAATGAGAAATGTGATGTTGAGGAATTAAAGGAGTGGGGAATACTTGCTACTATTGCTGAAAAATCTTATCAAAATCTTCACCTGTGGTTTTCTGGAAAACTGTAAAGTATTGACATGAAAGACAGCTCTAAGAAAAAGTGCTAAACATGCTGCATGATTTCTCTTTGCCGATTACCACAAAATGTAAAAAGGAGATAAACTGAAGAAAGATGTGTTAAATTTAAAGGAAGTAGGGCTGGATTTTTTTTAAATGTCAACCTATCAAAAAGGCAGTAGATGGTTTCATTTAGCAATGGCTGCTAAAATGTGGTATAGAGAACCATGCTGTGGTGCTCTACCGCCTCTCCTAAAACTTCAGAAAGATCAAAAGAGGGTGCACTGGCGAAGTCCTTTGAATGGATTAAGGGTGAGCATCAAGTAAACCAAAGGTCCTTAGGAAAATTAAGAACACTGTCTCTTAGCTGCCTCACTTTGAACCAAAAATAGAGACAAGGTTAGCTCAAAGGATTTGTGGTTGCGGTATTTGCCTAATGAATGAAATCCTCTAAACTCTAGGAAGATTTACAGATTTCTTAAGAAAATTGTTCAAAGCGGAACTACTCTGAGTTTGGAAAGAAAAGGAGAGAAAGAATCTGTGATGAAATAAAACTGATAATCACTGAAAATTATACTGGTTGAAATGAGCTCGAAAACACGTTTTATCTTTATGAAAAGAGGACAATACCTAATGTTAGAACAAGGAACCCAGAGATGGAGCAGAGACAGTGGAAATTAATTAAGAAAAATGCAACATTTGTCCTCAAGGATTTCAGAACTCTTTGAGTCAGGAGACTAATTATTACTTTAGATTCTCTCCATTTTTTAAACCAGATTTCTATAGCTATTATCCTATCTTTGTCTCACCATCACCCATTGGAAGTTGTAGGGGGGCTTAGATGTGTTCACAGATGAAACACAATTGTGTCCATGACCTGTACTTAGAGTTTTTAGATAACAGAATTTGTACTTTGAGCTAATGCTATAATGAGCAGGGCACCTTGAGAGTTGTTTGATAGGGTCATATATATTAGAAATGGGAGCAAATCAGAATACAGAGTCATAAGATGGACTATGACAGTCAGAATGCTAGAATACTGCCCACTTTTCTGTTTTTTTAAAATATATATCTTCCTTGAATAACGCTCACATTTGATTGTAAGCGATATTTCTTATAGAGAGAACAGACTTTTTATACCCGCTCCAGTAATTTGCCCATGTGATAAGTAAAATGACCACTAACCAGCATATGCCTAACCAGGTTGCCCTTAAAAGACAGCTTAGTTTTCAGAGATATTGTTGGCCTTGGAGAAATAAA
Source organism: Dasyprocta punctata (assembly GCA_004363535.1). Taxonomy (NCBI): domain Eukaryota; kingdom Metazoa; phylum Chordata; class Mammalia; order Rodentia; family Dasyproctidae; genus Dasyprocta; species Dasyprocta punctata. Next base: position 25,073 of record RJWM01014152.1, on the reverse strand, counting down.
AGTTTATGCAGTAAACTTTACGCGAAGAGGGATCCCATGTAGGAGAGCTGAATGTTTTATTCTGGCACTTATAGCCCTGAATGATACCAACATGCTTTTACAAGATACCTAGGAACCATATAAATCAACAACAACAAAAATCAAACCAACGACAACATAGCAAATAATAACAAACAGACAACCCCACCACCAACAACAACCCACACCAACACCATAACTGCAGCACTCCTAGGGACTGAGGAAATAATAGTGAAGATGTATTTGCCTCCTTCCTCAGAAAAAGTAACGTTTCTTAAAGATGCAGAGTGTGTGATAACTTGTTATTCAGGAAAAACCTATTACAACCAAGAAAAGAAAAGAAAGTAAGACTTAAAATCCTTTCCCAGCAGAAGATAGGTAAAAGAAATTTCTAGCCAAAGGAACTATCACCCACTCAATCTAAGATGTATACAGCAATAGAATATTATATAAATTGTAATTATTTCAGTATGAATCTAAAATCAAATGGTACTGCAATAGCAATGTTGACAATGTTTCAAACATTTTCAGGCAAAATGCTTCATTTTAAATCATTTCAATTCATACTAACATCATCAAGTAGGTATCCCCCTTATCTTCATTTTGTAGAGAGAAATACAAGTGGAAAGAGATTTTGTGTAACGTGCCCAAAATCACAACTGCTAAAATTGATACATATATAGGAATAAAGTACAGATATCCAATCTTCAGAACTATAAAGTTCTTACTATAAAAATTAGACAATCAAAAGACAGAGTTTCAGAGCATTTAATAAAAATTATTTATCTGATTTACTCTTTAATCTAGTATCTTACAAAAATGCCTCCCAAAATTGAACAAAATGATAATCAGTAAAAATTTTATAGTTAGATAGATACTTTTAGAATTTTTTCACATACCTGAAAGATATGAAAGTGAGGGTTTCTGAAAATTTTCAAAGCATTATGAATATCATATTTTAGACACGTGTAAAATGATTAGATAATGGTGATAAACAAAATAAAGAGAAAGCAAGTGCATTTTTGTGATTTACATAGATGCTTTATGTCATTTTGAATTATGAAAACATTTTAAAACAAAGCCACATTAGATTTCATATCATAATTAATGTTTAACTAATGATTTAATGTTGAAAATTTTGTTTTTTGAGAACACTCTAAGCATTTCTAGGAAGTCATGATGGAATTTTATATATTATAGCATGAACAAAGGATAAACCAAAAGATTATTAAATTTTTCTATTGATCAGTCATCATGTGTTTATGAGTAAAGTACAAAGATCAGTATTAAAATATTTTATAAGCAATACATTGCAAAGTGTTCAAAAATGAACAAGTCATAGCTTTTTATTGATTATATAATTTTAATCTACAATGATATTTAATTATCAGGGAGAAATTTTATTTCAGGAATATTCTAAGCTGTAGTCACATTAGGACACACAAACCTACATTTTCTCTCCTCTTTTCTTAAAATAAATGAGTTTGTTAGCAATAAAACCCATCTAAACAACCTGAACTTGTTTCTATGTCTATCTTTTTTCACAAGTAAACTTAGTCTTACATTAACACACTTTTAGACTATGTCTACACATACATGTCAGAACATACCAAATACTGAGAGCAACGGATATGGAGCAATCTTGTCAATTCAATACAATTTATGTTCATCATTTGATTTTAAGCATTTTGTGTTAGGTTTAAAATTTGTATCCAATGATATCCACAGTCTCTTTCTTTCTCTGTTTCTTTTTGTCTGTCTCTCTGTCTCTCCCTCTCTCTCTGTCCCTGCTTACCTCTCATTTTACATATTCTTCTCAATTAAAGGAGTATTGCTTCTTAAATCACAGAATTTTGATATTTTTATGCCAGTTATCTACCTGCCTTAAATTAGTATTTTTAACACATGCAGAGTATTACCATATACCCACACAGATACATAGCTTTTTTGTAAACTTTGAGAACCTCTTTGTGCTAGAGTTTTTAGGCAAACTCCCCTGAATCCAGCAGTACTTAGAAAAATAGAATTTTACAATTTTTCTTTTCTTCTGAAACTGAATAGTACCACAATCCTTTATCTCTTTTAATTACAATTTATTTATTTAGCAAGTAATTGCTAGCCGTTTTAAGAAAAAAATCATCCTCACATTTTTATTTAATCTTTAAAATCATATGTATTCCACAGATTCAAAAGCCTTGTGATACTATTTGACAAATCTTATTGATTTTAACAATAGAATCATGGAACTGTAGCATTGTAAATATCTTGTTCTTTTTCAGAAACAGGCAGATCTATTACTTTCAACATTTCCATGGCCTTTGTCCGTGAGAATATTCTCCTATAAAGATTTCTGTAAAATGCAAAAATTTTACATACAGTGTTGTAAATAGGATAGTACGAGTTTTGAGGTTAATAATTTGTGAATGCTCAAATGTGACCATTGTCGCACAGAATAATCTAAAGACACCACAGGACAGTTGGCAGCTCTCTCATGAAATCAGAAGTGTGGTGGAGAATTTCTCTTATGCATGATGGAGGGTAGGGTTAGGGATTCTTTGTGCTCTGCTTTTCCAGAACAGTTCCATAGGCACTTACTTGATTTGTCAAAAATCACTATAATAAAGTGGAAGTTGGGACCTTAATTGGGCCCAAAAGTAACACGTGTGACATGCATATGATTACAATATTTTGTCTGTTACTGGATGTTCTAGTAAGTTATCTCCGCGAAACATTTCTTTGTGCACTCATGAGAGATGGATTTTGGTGTGAATGAAAACAGATTTTTGGTTTAGACATATATTTACACAACTAATGTGGCTCAAATGAATCACAATAGTATGTGTCTTGTAGTATTTTTATAATAAATCCATATTTCACCGAAGTCCAGTTATTTATTCAGTGATGGTGAATTTTATTTAATTTGAATTTGTGAAGAACAATGATTAAATGCAACAATAACATCTCAAAAGAAAACAAAACATTTCTTAATGAAAGCACAGATTCTGAACAAAGAGTTCTGATAGTCTGATGAAGTAAAAGGCTACTTTTCTGTATTTGTTAATCTGGGAATGTTATTTATTATAGTATTATCTCTGAGAGTTCTTGTAATCGTGAAATGACTGAATATGCTTTATTTCACCCATCAGTGCTCTGCACCCATTATAAACTAATGAATTTATAAGAGATGTTAGATTTACAGCTCAAGGATATGCATTTGCTTTTTGTGTTTCCTGTTACGTCAGGGATTCACAGCATTATCATGTGGCTCCATAGGTCTCATGAGGTGATCTATGTATATTAGCATTAATCAGATGGTTAGGCAGAATTTTGGCTGTTAGTTCAGGCTTTGTGATTGAGAATTTAAATTTTCATAGTCAGTTCGATGAAAGCATTGAAAGTGCTGATAGTGCAGGGATATACTTGCTACTTCTAATTATTCTTTACATAAATTTTTATAACATCTGAACCTACCTAAACCATTCCACAATTTTCTTCATATTAGTTGATGCTGGTTTCAGAAAGATTTTTTAGGGGTCAACCTAAACTAAAATGTCAAACTAAATCCATTCTAAAATTAAGTGTCTTTTTGTATGAAAATTATAAGGTGATGAAGATGAAGAAAGAAGAGGGGAAGGAACAGAAAGAGTAATCAAATTACTTTTAAAGGCACCTGGATAGCTCAACAATTCATCAATTCAAAAAGCATGTTTTCTCTTTGGTATTTAATTTGTATTTGCAGCCTTCAGTCTGACCAAATCTGAAGGAAAACACTCATGAGTGTGCACAACATTTGATTGATGCTCATTGCAACAGTAGACAGGCCATTGCGAAGCTCTGCCCAGCACTTAGGGGTTTAAAAAACACAAGAAAATATGAATTATTGCAGACTTTCCTAGAGCAAAATGCAGCAGAGTACAACATAAGTAAACCATGGTTCAAAGGCTTTCATTCTACAGAAAGAGATTTAGATTGTGATGTGTGTGAAATCAAATGCCTTAGATATACTCACCTCACAAAGTCACCCCCAGGGTATCACGGGAGGAGGTCAAATGAGGATCCATGAGCACAGGCTACTCAGCAGCCTGCAAAGTCCTCTGTACTGCAGAACAACCTGAGTGCAGGACGTATTTGGGGATTTGCTGGGAAAGAATCATTAACACCACAGGCAGGATAATCACAATTTTGCTGTTGTTGTTGCTGTTGTTTGTTTGTTTGTTTTAAAAGTTATTTGTTATCCTAACTAGGATTGAAATCTCTCCTCCTAACAGTCTTTGACTCTCTATTATATGAAACTATTCATATACCATACACTGTCTAACACCTATCTGTAATGATACATATATGTGCATTAATTCTTAATTAAAATGCAGATATTGCATATGCTTCTGAAACAGGTTTTTTTAATAAGAAACTTTCATTTAATTTCATAGAAAGAACCACCAGACTCTTTAAAAGAATCATAATGAAAATATTTTGAATGCATATGTGTTGCTACTTATAAAACTATTAAATTAGAAATTAAATTGAATGTCCATTTTTCTGTAAAATGCACATGTAATGTAATATTTAAAATTCGTATCTTAAAATACTTCATTAATACTTTGGGAAAAAATTTTCATACTTGGAAACTAGATTTAACCTTAGGATAAATATATTCTTAATTGAACAGGTATTTTATCCTATTTGGCTGAATGTATTTTCAGGAAAAATATTTTTCAATTAACTATGCAATTATAAATTGCTATGAATTGCTTGAATAACCAATGATTTATGATTTAAAACTAAATTCCAATTACCTTCAAATGTTAAAATAAGAGCCAAAGGTCTTCAAAATTAATAATCTCAATAAACTTGGAAAGACTTCAACAATCAGTGCTAAAGTCTGTTCTCATTTAGTATGCTTGTCATAGTTGAGCCCATAGATGTGGATGATCTTTCTTTTCAAATATATATAACTTTGAAAATGCATATACCTTCCAAGACTGTATACCTTCTTGATTTCTTTGAGTAACTCTATTATACTTATCCATCTTTTTTTGGATGCTACAAAACCACTTCATATTCATAATAGCAATGTAGAATTCATATATTCTCACATTTAAAATTTTCCCAAGATAAATAAACATTGAATCTACCCATTTAAAAAAAATAAAAATTCAATATATCATCGTTTATAATCTTGTTCTTTAAATACAACAATCTAATATATTAACAATTGTTCTGACTTTTGCCAGTTTGAAGATATGTTCTGTCTATACCATCTCTGTAGTTCCCCAGAGACACTTACCATAATTTTCTGTTTGATTTATGAAACAATTTTGTATCATCTGTCTCCATGTTAATCTTTCTTTCCTCAAAACAGCTTCCATTATTCAGGTAGGACGATCTCACAAACTGCAAACTTAATCACGATCTTCATTCTGCTGATATGTTTTAAAAAATGAACGGAATCTTTCATGTAGCCAGTAATTTCAGTACATTCTATCTTTAACTTATTTCTCAAGCATTTCTGGATAACTGACATTCTATAAGTCAATATTTCAAGCAGAACAAGAACCAATGTGTAAATGTGCTACAGCATTAGTGAGAAGCAATTGGCCTACACAACGATGAGATTGGATAGAATGTTTCTTGTTGTTTTCATCTCATCTCACACTGAGTATTTATTTATGTCTGAAAGAGATTGTTTGGAAAGAAAGATCATGAAAGAAAAATAACTCAAAAATATGACCTGGTACCTTCCTATAATGAGTTTTAAAATGTGTCATCTTTCTTATCTTTGCATAAGTGTGTCCTGTGAATGCCAAAGCCATTTGGCAAGGACCCAGATACCTATGCCTGATCCAGAAGTCAGAGTGAATGAAGGAACATCCAGGAGAATTCAGGCTCAGCTACTGCTTAATTCAAATTAGTTAAATTAGCAGATTAGAAAACATACGTGTCAGCTGTATCATAGCTTCTTGCTTTCTTTCCACCACTTCAAATATCACAGACATTTCCCTCTGGCCTACTTTAATGGGAAACATACATGAGACACAATTGTGGAAAATATACCTTCCTTATAGCCGCATTGTCAAAAAGGTATGATTTGAAGCTGTCATTTCCTGATTCCCTTTTGGGTATGAATTATATTGTCTTACTTCAGAGACACAGGGTATTTAATAGGATTTTAATTTTTCTATAATGATCTCTTCCCTGTTGTTCCCTTGTACCATTCTATTTTTGCCTTGAAGACAGCCACTCACAAACTGAATTCCTGAAAACCATCAGCCAAAATCTACCTGTTCTCCTTTAACTTGTCAGGATGTTGGTCACAATGACAGGAAGGTCTCTAATACAGAAATGACTATCTAGTTTACAAACCTTGGAAACTGGTTTGCAAGAGGGGTTTTGAAAGGTTCTGATAAGTGGGCAAGAATAGACTTCAACCGTAGCAAACAGAATCTGATGGGTGATTCTGGCCAGAGCTCAGATGACCAGTGTGCTTATGGGAACGTGGACGGCAAACTCCAGACTTAGGAGGTTTTAGCCGGAAACAGGGAATTCACTGAGAACTATACAACTCATACGTGTTACCCTCTGCCAAAAAATTTCTCTATGTTTTGTCCAAAGCTTAAGATTTGCTATGAGGCTAAATTTAAAATTACAGACTGAACAGAAGAAACTTCAACCAAGCTGAATGTTCAGGCATGAAATGGATATTGCTGGCTGTTTTTAGCCAGATTTACCATGAAAATCAAGAGGAAGTTGTGAAAAGTTTGCAATTTCACCGGAATGGAACCACTGGAAAAGTAGGGAACAAGCGAAAGTGTGGTTGATGAAAACATTAGCATTAAGAAGAAACCAAAGCCTCAGCACTATAGAAAATATGGCTTGAGGGTACAGTATTTGAGAAATTAACAGACTCCTCCCTTTGAAGGATCTAGAGTGTAAAAGTGTAAATTCTTTGAAAGATTTTGTGTTGAGATGAAATCTGTGGTTCTCTGCTCTTTCAGGAACACTTGGGAAACTGTTTCCAGAATAGCGATGGTCAAAGGGGGTCAGACAACCGCTCAAACCAGGAGCAGATTTTGGCATCATCCACACACACGGTGCTGGTTTTTGAGACGTGCTTACTACCCAAGTTACTGGGTCACAAGTGCTTCTACTCAGATTGCAGAAGATGACCTGGGAGTCCTGGCATTCTTACCTTGAAAAGGCAGAGCATGAAGCTGCTACACTGAAGTCATAAGTAGTACTAAGAGAGAGAGGTCAAGCTGACTGCAACTGGCAAGGCTGTGAGGGCAGAACATCCTGAACCCTTTGGAATTCACAGACCAGCGTGCCCTGCCCGTGGTGATAGAAATGAAGCTATAGAGTTTATGGTTTGCACTGATGGCTTTAGGTCTTGCTGTGTCTGTGTTTCCTTTTATCGCCTTATTATTTGCATTTGGAATGGAGATATTTACCGTTTGCAACTGTATGTTGGAAGCACTTGATATTTTTTAACTTTTATTTTAATTGCTACATATATTAAAATTTTCAGGCAATGTTGGACTTGTTAAAATATTGGCAACTTTTATAATAGCCTAAATTCAGTTTGCATTTTGTAAAATGAAATCAACATGAACATTGCGTGGTCATGGGGGAAATGTTATGATTTTTCTTTTCGTTTTGATTTTGTTTTGTTTTGTTTGTGAGACAAAATCTCACCATGCAGATCAGGCTTGCTTTGGACTCACTGTGTAGCCCAAGTTGGTCTCCAACATGCAGTGATCCTCCTGCCTCAGCCTCCCAAGTGCTAGGATTACAGGCAGGCACCACCATGCCCAGGGAATGTTATGGCTTTGAAGTAAAACGTTCCCCGAAAGTCTCATGGTCAAAAGTGGTTCCTTAACTGAAGAGACAGGACATTAGTGGAATACCCTGGGAGGACATATTTTTGTCTCTGTTCCCACTCTTCTGCTCTCTGTTTCTTATTTGCCACAAGGTGTACAGCTGCCATCTAGCGTGCCCTTCCCCTATACTGTTCCTACCTCAAAGTCACTGTCTCTGAACTGAATTGTCCCAAATCATGAAACTTACGCTCCTTTAAGTAGTGGGTGTCGGATATTTTGCTCTAGCAATGGAAAAGCATTAATTCCATAACTACTCAGGTACACAGTAGCCAATTTAATTACGAGTCACCAAATCTGAAGCCAACAATGAGAGTCACAAGTAGGCCAGCTGGCATGGGCAAAGAAGGCTGAACACTGACTTGTTCTCATATAGTGCTTTGTAATCATTGTCAGAGACAGCTGTTAGCACAACATAGTCAAACTTCCAAATTTTGTTATCCTTGAAATCAATAAATTCATATTTGATTAATATGAAACCTCCTAGTTCTCAATCATAACCTTACTTTTCTAACACTCTTCTGAGGTTCCATTGAAGTTAGGTATCAATTGACACCTTGGATTGTAAACCTGGACTTCTAACTACAAGGGATGCTACTGCTGCCGATTCTCCTTTATTTTCTTTGTCTTCTTTGTGACAACTCATGTTCCAGTATTTTTGATAAATCATCAGTTTCTTAAGACTGCTTCTTGAACTTCTAAATGATTTTTTGGATGTTAGTATATGTTGTAGTCAGGGGTTTCAAGGAGAACAATTACACACAGGACACAGAATTTATAATATTATTTTATAATGATCACCCAGACTTAAATACAAGAAAGTGCAGGAAATTTGTCCACACTAAAGATCTAGAAAATTCAGCCAAGGACCTGGATCCCACAGCAAAGTCCTACATGAGTCCAGCTGACAATCATTCACGCAAGTCTATTTTATGGATCTGTGCTGGGAAGGTCCAACAGTCAGTGATGGAAGCTAGAAAGTCTATGCCAGTAGGTTAAGGGCTCTACCATGGAGTCAAGAAGCAATGCTCAAAATAATTACCAGGGCACCCCTGAAAAGTACCATAGCCATGCTCAGTGACAATGAGGTCCTGAGCACCTCTAATGATGAGCACAGAACAGGAAGCCAGCGTGACAACCTCTCCTGGAGATTAAACAGCACACATCTTCCCCTCTAGATCCAGGAAACGATGCTCAAAGTAAGAACCAAAGCTCCCCCAAAGTGAACTGCAGCCACCCTCCAGGACAAGGTTCCAAGCTCCTCCAATGATAATGGCCAAATTCATATTGGGAAAGCCAGCATGACAAGCTCCTCCAGGAGAACTAATGACTCCAAACAACACTTAGGAGAACCCACAATGCCACACTCTTCCTCTCCACATCTCTTTTTATGCAGGCAGCTTTCCTCATGTGGGCCATCTGTACTCAGCACCATGCTGATTCAATTCAGCTGATATTAAGTTGACCAACAGTTTTTAATCCATAACATTATATTACCCCTTGTTTTGCATCTCACTGTATGATACTAGTAATTTCAAATGCATGTGCCATTATTTTTTGCTTGGCTATAGTCCAAGTCTGAAAATAAATTTTGTTGGATACATAACCATGGGTGTTTTACTTACAGTAAATCCTTGATTTATGGACATTAGAGTTGTGAACTTTCACAATTGTAGTCTATAAGACTCACTTTGTTAGTTTAGGAATGAATCTATTTTAAGAACAATTACTCTGGGACAGAACTTGTTTGTAAATAGGAAACTTACTGTATTCCAGCAACAAAGCTTACATATAGCATTTCTTTATTTAATAATTCATGAGAAAAAGAATCACAGATCATGCAGACAGAAAAACAAGAGGGTAGAGTGCATTTTAATGACTCACGCATTCCCATTTAATTCCCAATCAGATCTCATAATATAAATTGACAAGCCATTCATTCTCAACTGATAGCTGGTTCCTACTTTCCATGCTTATGGATTAAATTTCAAGTGTTTATGCATTTGCTTCCAACTTGCTTTGTAAGTTCTTTTTAGGAATAACTTGAGAAGCTATCTGTCTTAGTTGATTTTCTTGCTGCTTAGACGAAACACCCAACACCCACATTTAAATGAGGAAAGGATTATTTAGCTCACATTTTGTAGAGGTTTCAGTCTCAGCTGACTCAAAGACAGGGTGGCTTTGCAGAGGGCCAGCACAAAAGAGAACAGTACATGGTGCCAACAAGATAGCAAGAGCAACAAGGGGGAACAGGTTCATGGTGGCCAGAAGGTAGCAAAGCACGAAAAGACTGTAACAGCATCTTTCTGCCCCTTTTATCTACCCAGGCTACTAGGATTAGAGCAGTGCCAAACTAGTTAGTGAAATGATTCAGTAATCACACATCCTTAATCTCAGCTTTGCACCATGAGTTAGTCCAGCCACCTCTGGAAAAGCTCCACCCATGACCACATGAGGTTTTGGGGAGACATCTAAACACAAGCCATAAGTCTCTCCTGTATATAAACTTAGTTTTGTTAAATCATTGCTAAATATCTGGTCTTATATTATGAATCATTTCTTTTCCTTCTGATTCCCTGCTTCTCAAATGCTTTCTTAGTTCTTTCACTATGCTTTCATTGTACTTAACTTTATAGTTTTGTGAATGCTAAAAATCTAATTATTAGATCTGGGATGTAGCTCAGTGACACAACACCTGCCAGGCAAGCACAAGACTCTGCGTTTGATTCCCAGTACAAAACAAAACAAACAAACAAACAAAATCTAATTATTAAACTTCAAAAACTTTGTGCTTTATAAAAATTCTTATTTATGAACACTCATTTCAGTACAATTTGTTATTATTTCAAAAGTTTGGAAATGCATTTACCATGGTTGCATTTTTGCCATATCATCTGAAATATGGAGTAAATCCAATTGATTCTATGTGTCTACAATTAAAATGTAGTAAAACCTTGCAAGGCAGAACAAGTGAAACCAAACAAGCCACCAAAACCAAAAGACAAATAAGACAATAATTTCCAACCAGGACTATTTTTTTATGAAAAGTAGATATTTGTTTATCCAGAATAAGGTAGACAGCATGGTCTATTATGATATAATAATTATCTAAATTGTGTCAATAAAAGGAGTAAGATTGACTGCAAATAGTACTGTAATTCCAAATGTACAAAGATTTTGACACACTGTTTACCTATTCTTCTCCTTTGAATGCCTTACTCTGATCATTTTAGATCTTCATACGCTTGCTGATTTCTCTGTGGCATCTTCTATTGACAACATCATGCTGGAACCTGCTTCGCGATGTTATTCTATTTGTCTTAAGAGCCTTTAGAGTTTTCTGAGGTCATTTATATGCTATATTTTCTGAACACAACTGAAAGTTGTGTGAAAGTGTCCAAAAAGATCATTTTTTTTACTTTATTATTAATTGAAACTATTTCCTAGACTACTGTTTGCTATAGAGTAGAGCTAAAGAAAATATTTCTTTTATTGGTTGAGTATGACAGGGTCAATGTATAAGTAGCTAAAATATTGTCTTGAGAATATATTCATGTGATAAGAGTAGAAATGAGTAGGGAGAACATGAATTTCATCTTTTGTTTTACAAACAATTTTTCCAACTATGGAATTTAACATATTTCATCTCTTCCTTGGGCCAATTTTTTTCCAGCTATAGAATTTAATTTTACATCAATTTTCTATGATCTGCTCCTAATCTGAGGTTATCAATAGCTATTTGTAGCACAAAGGACACATTTATTTCTATTTGAGAACAACCTGGGAATAAAAAATGAAAATCTTTAGAGTTCCTTTTTGGATGTTACTTCATCACACATATCTACTAGAGAAATTTACTGAACCTCTTAGTTTCCAGGATTAGGAGAAGTAGCTTTTCAGGTCAATTTGAATACACTAAAGGTTTTGCAAATTTCAGTTATGGAGAATTGGTGGAGGTCCTGTAATTCTTCAAATTTTCAGTGACCTCATCCACAAAATTAGGGTAATAAATTTACTTCCTTGTTTAGTGATTATGAACGTTTGAATAAATACATATAGGAAAATGGCCGACTATTTCCTGAAAATGTGTGCTAATAAATACTGTATTAAATAAATAATACTCATTATGTTTATACCTATACTAGGAAACTTAAAGATGTGACATTTTTACTGAAGCATAAGAATAGGTTACTATGTTTATTTTATGTTTGACACACTATATTATGATTTCAAGAATAAAATTAAATTTTAATTCTGATATGAGATTTTGCACTTTCCCATCTAGCCTTAGTTTCTTGAAGAATGCCAGAATCACATTTCATTGTCTACTGGTATGTGGTAGATCAGAGGGAAAAATAATGAAGTAGTATTTAATTTCTGTGATGAAAACTCAGAAATGTGTTTTTAGTGGTAGATAATTTTTTTAGAGGAGTTCAATTTAATATGTGAACTTGGCAATTTAGATTCAGACCACCATTGACTAACTTAAATATACAACAAAATAAAGAGAGCTGAATCTTTTCTAATGAATCTTGTAAGTCTTTTACTTAGTTATGTATGTAGCAAATAGATTAGCCTTGCTTATTAAATAAATGTATTATGTCAAATATATTAGTTACAATCTCAATTTTGAATTAACAAATGAAATTCACTATGTAAAATGCAAATTAGTGAATTACATTGCTTACTTGAAAAGTCATCTCATTTATTTTTGTACTGGGAATCGAACTCAGGACCTTGTGCTTGCCATGGTTATTTCATTTCTATGGAGCAGAGAAACTTGAAGCAGATGGTACATAGGCATTTAAAATAGCCACCCTTTTCTGTTATTTAATCATCTGTGTCTCCACCTACCATACATAATTAAGATTTGTGCATGATTCTCTATTACTATTCTAAGTAGTAATTTATTATCACTTAAGGCATATATTTTAACTGTGAGACTTTCAGGAATAAAATGATTTATAACTTGAAAGACCCTTAAGAAATTGAAATAATACTTACAAAACATTAACATCTGCTCAAAGATTGTCTAAATGATAAGCAATATTTAATGATATACAGTATTACTGAACTCTGAAGAATGTACATAAGGTAGAGCTCAGACTTCGCTATTTGGGAAAATATTTTTAAACTTCCTTGCCACTAACGTTGAAATGTTTCTATTTGAATACATTACTTTACTTGGCTGGATCTTGATTTCCTCATTTTACACATATGAACAATGATATTATTTTATATATTTGACATGAGGATTATATGAATCCTGAAGCACCTAGCATACTAATTTTCAGAATGAGCATTTGATATATCAACATTTATTATTAATCAAATTAATATATTAAATTTATTTATCTGATTAGTAGGTACAGAAATCTCTTTCAATTACCTGTGTAGTTATGTAGACATATTTTTAAAAGTAAGCTCATCTTAATTAATTGTGCAGAACATATTAGCGTGACTAATTAAAGATTGCAATTAAAACATCCCCATAAAATATATTTTACTCCCCAAAATATAATTCTGGTGCAAGAATGTATTCTAAGTAAAACTTGGTTTCATTCCAAAAATTCTCAAATATCTAAAATTATTACCATCTATCGATTCAGCTGGAAAGGCTGTCAGAAATTATGATTTATAATTTTCGAGCTCCCTTTTTATTCCCCATTTGGCCTGTAATTACATTAAGAATGCTATCAGTAGAATACTTCCTACTGTGCATCTTTATGAAATAATTGCACCACACGGCATATAAAAGGCTCCTATTTAGACTGGTTTTTTTTGGTTTCTTTAGCAACACAAACGCACCTGTTCTCAACACAATTAGGATGGGCCATATTGAAGATAATCAAAACAAATAATGAAAAATTGTTTTGCTTGATTTGGAAAATAAGGCATAATGCCTAGTAAGCCATTAGCAAACCTTGGATAGTGATGCTGGGTGGAATTAACATATTTAATGAAAATTGATTCTGTTTATGTACAGAGGTAATGGATATGCCTGCATAATTCCTAGGCACTGACTCTGAGTTATTAATTATTATTTTATAATTTACCCAGACAATTCAAACCAAAGGTAGCATCTGTTTGGCACCAAGATTCTACTTAGATTTAATTTTCCAGTTCAAGAGAAACAGCTATAGAGAGTCAAATAAACCAGTCAAGGTCACAGTATCTGTATTCCTCTAAGTCACACTTAGATACTTATTTAGAGGAGTTTAAAAGGAAGATAAATTCCTGTATATATGTTATAAGAATACAAAAATGGAAGAACTGATAAAGAATTGAACTCATATCTGTCTGTATTCCCTTTTATATAAAAACATTCCATTCCATAATTCTAAAAAGCATAATCATAATATAATCATAATTATTTTCTTACAGTGTTATTTTTGCATTGTATTTCTCATTTTTCTCAGAAAATTAAACAAATCTACTTTGCAATGTACTCTCTCAAATTGTAAATATATTCTTCAAAATAATACTTATGTCAGTGGGTAACTTTGTACATATGACTGAAGTTGATGGCAACTAAAAATGTTAAAAATTCACCTTCTAAGTTATACTTCTGAGTTAGTACACTTTCCAAAAATTTCCTCAATATGTATACCCTTGTAATTTGTATAATGTATTCCAGCTTAAAACTCATTGTACTACATAATTTCATTCCAAATCATAATCACGATGCAGATTTTATTAACACTGCTACTACATAGATGAATTTGAGACAGAAAGAATATACAGTGTTTATTAAATTAATGCACTTAATTAGTGACCTGAAAGAAATCAGTAGGTTAAACTGTACTCCAGAGAGCATACATCTTCCTCACTGTTAACTTTCTGTTATTAAGTCTATGTTGGAGACCAAAATGAGTTTAGTTGATGTTTGAGCAAACATGTATTTAAATTCCCCATTCTTTCCATTATACACTGTATTCTTACTCTGACACAGAAAAAATAGTGTAAGCATTATCTTCCTCCCAAAAGAGAATAACTTTGCCTTCTATTCAGTGGATACAATTAGTGTGCTTCCCTTTGTATGCAGGATAGTTGTGTCATGTTAGGTGTAATTCTGAACTTGTCATTGTATTTGTAAACCAAGAATATTTTAATGAAATGTGTCTGGCTGTCAAGTTGAAAAGAAGTGCATTGCAGTAACTAACTGTGCTGTCAATTCTAATGAACTAGTTGCTAGGAGATTAGTGAAGCACAGTTCTCAATGTTTCTGGATGATTGATTTGAAAGCCACAAATTGATGAGGAAAAATTCACCCTGGATGTGGGTGGCACAAACTAGTAAGCTTGTACCTTGGATGGAATAAAGAGGAAAAGAAGAATAAAATGAGCCCTTTTTGCTTCTTCAGAGGAGCTCTGATCTTTGCCATCAGTTTTGAACATGTGCTTCCAGTTCCAACAGTCTCCTAGTGCAGACTTCTCAGCTTTCCAAAGCAGACACGCACTAGACTCTGCAGCGAACTCCAGACCTAAAGACCGCCCTTTTCCCTTTTGCCAACTTTGTCTCCTTAGGTAACCACTGTAAGCCTATTTTTCATTCCTTTATACATTTGTATCCTGTTTTAAATCTGTTTCTCTAGTGAACCTAAACTTAAACAAAAAAAATTTTTTTCTGTAATTACTAAAGGTAAAAAATGCAAGATTCAAGTAGAAACAGGATTAAACAATTTCTTTGGTCTCTTTCCATGGTAAGCAGCTGGTCATCTCTGTTTGTTTACATGCTGGCATTTTGAAAAACACCAGGAACATTGAATGAGAGCAAACCCTAGTTCACTCATTTTAAATCTTTGAAGTTCCTCTCTTCAATCTTGACACATTTTGTGGTACTTGAGTTGAATATTTCAAAATCTGAATTTTAGGACACACAGTTCTGCCTATGAAATGTGCTACAGAGCAAAACATAGTGAACTGGGCTATAAATGCAGTGAATGATTTTTTTTTACTACAGAAGGGTTGATAGTTTTCCTAAGGTCACAGCCATTTTGTTTAAACCTGGTTATATAAGGAAGACATATGTGTTTCAAAGATCAGAATATTTCAGGCAGAACAAAAAGTAAAGGCAACAGTGCCAGAAGCCCATGGGACAAAAGTGAGAACAGTAGACTGAAACAGTAGAATGAGGTGAGAGAGAGAGAGAGAGAGAGAGAGAGAGAGAGAGAGAGAGAGAGAGAAAGGGAGAGAGAGAGAGAGACAGAGACAGAGAAACTTCCAATCATGAGGAAAAATAAAAGTCATGATAAAATCTTAGATTTTATTTTGTTTATTCAATTTGATTTCTTAAGGGATATCAAATAGATGTGTATAAGCCAGAAATTGCATAATACGATAAGTTCTTCTGAAAATAATGATTTAAAGATACAGGTCAAATAAACAGCATCTATAAAGTAATTTTAGGCTCATAAATTTTGAAGTTAGGGTGAATTTTATGGAATGAAATAACTTAAGTGAAATTTTAGATGGAAGAAATGGGTTTTTAAAAGATGAAATCAATACACATTTATTTGGCCTCACTTCTTTTACTAAGTATCTAATTGGAAACATACCGTGCGGTTACCAAACTAATCAGAATTTCTTGTTCATCCTAAAAAAAAAATCAGATATTCAGTGATAGAGAAATTACTGAAAAACATGTTTACACCCTGGTCTCTTATTATAGGAATGGTTATATGACAAACAAAGAACTGTGACTGAGAAAGTGCCAAAATATATTCACAGATGCAAAATAGCTTGATTACACTCTACGTAAATCAGAAATCCAAAAACAGCTGATGCTATGGGTGGTCATTAAATCCAGCCTCTGAAAAAGTGCTGCCAATGATCCAATTTTCTAGGGAAAGAAACTGGTGAAAGGGAGTTGAATTCATCCTAAAATTACCACCTCTAAGATAACGCAAATACGCTGTGTGCTAAAGACCCACTTAGGGCAACATATGGGCAAATATTTTCCTTTGCACTTTCAACACATTGAAAACACAGGTTTTGGAGTATGCGTGAGCTATGTCTATCATGAAGATTAATCTTTAATTTTATTAAGATTACAGTATAAAGGAAACACAGTGTCTATGTCTTCTGTAATAGAATTGTAATAGAATGAAGCCTAAATTTTCTTCTGAAGGAAATAAAAATCATTCTATCTGTTGTGCATGAAGAATTTCAATTTTAAGTCATTTATTGCATGGGTCTTTATCTATAAAGCCTTGATAAATGTAATTGATAGTCTCTCAGTATATAGCATTTCATTTTAGAACATTTTATTTCACACTAATTGCAGGCCTAGTGTTGAAGTAATGATTATCCAGAATCCTTTACTGAGTATAGAGCTATGAAGGAATACTTCCTTACAGTGCACACAAAGTTCCTGTATGCAGAGTCAAAGACTGCCTGAAAAATAAACTAAGCTCCAAAAATTGCTATGCTGCTATTTGTCTACTGCTAAGGTTCTCAGTAAGAGAAAACTATTTACTACTGCCCCAAGTACTTTGAAGTTTCACTTACATCTACATCTTTGTTTCTTTACTGTATCCATATAATGTGTGTTTTGGCATACCCAGTTGTATAGAGAAAATGTAGATAGCAGATTATATATGATAGATATGTAAGATTAATTCAGATAACTTGAAAATATAGTATCTGTAGATCAGAATTACAGATCTAAAGTTTAGGGTACTGAAAAGGGAGCCATAACTGTTGGTTGTTTTCTTTCAACATGACACAAAGAATGTATAAGGAATTTATTCGAGTAAATAATAAACCAAACTAGAAAACCTTGTATGCACAGATTCAAAATAATTTTTCCTGGGTGAGGACTGTGTCAGATACACAAAGAATACTGTTACACATGGTCGAGAAGATGATGGGATTACTGCAATAAACAAATCTGAAGACTGTTCACATAGATATTTCTTGTACAGTAAACCTGGTTTAAAATCACACTGTAAGCATTAGAAGATATTCCTGCAAGGACTACTACAGCAAAATTTATGTAGTCAGGCTAACATAGGATTTTATACCTTGTATTAAAGATTTATAGCTTTTATTCTAAAATAAACATTAGCTAAATGTTTGTTTATATAGTTATTTTGCATTATAGTTGCTTTGTTTCCTTTTGAGAACTCACTATCAAATTAAAACATGAAATGACTAGTATCCAAATTGCTCAGGCATATGGAGTACATGATGAGACACAAAGTCAGTTTATGAAATTTAAGAAAATATTCTCACAAAAATATGGATATTATCTTGAAATCCTTAATATGTAAATTACTATTGTTAAACCTTATTTTTTTCTGGGTTATTGTTTCCCTTCTCGGTGAACCATTATTTAGCAAGAATATAATTTTCATAGCATTGAAATTACAGGAAAATTTTACATGTATCTGTTCACAGAGCTAGAATAGACATTAGTTTTATTACTTTTAAACTATGTTCAGTAAGGCTTAGAGATTCTGAATTTTGCTAAATTTTGTAGTGATGCCTAGCTCTGTACTATAAAAAAGCATGAGCTAAGATATTCTGTCTTAACACTCTTTGCAAAACTACATGGTTCAATGGAGTACACTTTTTATCTTTATAAACCTGGGTTGACTGATAAATGTTTTTCAGCCAGTGTTTACTTAATCATGTCCATGACTGCTGCCAGGGAGGCCCTGGGAATTAGAAAGTCACCCAGTAGTCAGAAGGCTCCAGATAGTAATGCATACCATTCCTGTTATTGTCTGAATGTCGGCCCCACCTCAATCATATGTTAAATCCTAACCTCCACAGTGATGGTATTCAGAGGTGAGACCTTTTGGTGATAATTGTGAGAAAAGAGCCATCATGAATAGAATTAGTGCTTTTGTAAAATAGGCCCAAATGATCTTATTCATATCTTTCACCATATGACATTCTGAATGAGCCAGAAAGCAGGACTTGCCTACACACACCTGATCTTCTCACTTTACACTATTTTGTTACAGTTGATTGAATAATAAAGACAACTTCCATATTTCCATTTAAAATTCATATTTCAGCTGGGTGTGATTGCGCAGGCCTTTAATCCCAGCACTTGGGAGGCTGAGGTAGGAGGAGCATAGTGAGTTTGAGGCCAGTTTGGGCTACAACATGAGTGCAAGGCTGATCTGAGCTACATAGTGGGACCCTGTCTCAAAAACCTAGGGCCCCAGTTTGACTCAGTGGCTTAAGCACCTGTCTGGCAGGCACGAGGTTGGTATATGATCCCCGGTGCCACCAAAAAAATAAATAAATAAACATAAAATAAAATTCATGTTTCATATTAAGTCACATGGTTGTTCTTAAAATGAAAGGATGAAAGAAAGAGCAGCACATTGCAAGACAAAAATAAGTGATATTTGGACAATCTTTCTATGTTATGTCTATTATTTCCTGTATTTTGCTCAAAAAATATTTGGCTCATTCATCTCCTGTAAAAAGGCAAACTCAGATCATCTTTACACAAGTGGTCTTCCCATTGATTCAGATCTTGAAGCTCAAAGTCAGTATTCTTTGGTTTATGCACAGTGTCAACAGCAGGGAAAGTAAAATCAGTACATCAGTCAGGTTTAACTAGAGAAACAGTTATGACACACGATACACAAATGTATAAGAAATTACAAGATTGGCTTAGGATAGTCAGCCACAGAGTCCGATGAGGGAGCGTGCAGAAGGTGTGTGCACACTGGAGGCTGAAGGGTCCAGTCCAAGGTCTGGAGCTCACTGCAGTGTTCCAGGCAAGTCCATATCAGGAGGCCGATGGGTCGGAGATGGAACTCTGAAAAATCTATGCCAGAAGGCTGAAGAGTTTACCATGAAGGTTGAAGAGTCTACAAAGAAGGCTGAAGCCAAACAGTCCGCACCAGAAGCCGGGAAGCAATGTCCAAACTGAAGTGGAAGACTGGAGCTCCTTCAAAGAACCAGAGACCAGTTCTTCCTCATTTCCCTTTTAATGTATGCAGGCTACCTGCCCTGGGATGGGCTTTACACCCTCACCATCTGTGTGCCCTTCTCTTTCACAGACTGAGTATGTTTACAAAGTTAAGAGTAGAACGGTGATTACCAGAGGCTGCAGACAGTAAGCGTGGGACAGATGAGAAATGTTCGTTCAATAATTATTTGGTTACAGTTTCACAGAAGCAAGAAGCCATGAGGTACTACTGAATAGTATGATGACTATAAAGGATATTTATGTGCTGTGCATTTCAAAAGGGCAGAAGAAAGAATTTTGGAAGTTTTCACTAAAAACAACTGACAAATGTTTGAGGTGATAAACCTATTTACCTGATTTTAATATTATTCAGTGTATAAAAAGAATTGGACATTACTTAATACCTCATTAATATGCATACATATTTTGCATATCTGTTAAAATGCAAATAAATTAAAATAAAACAATAAAATACTTTAAAATGTTTAATTATTACTCCAGGTTGACTCATTTTCATAAACATTTTGATATTTTGAAGCCTGGTGCTCCTATTCCCTCTCTCTCTCTCTCTCTCTCTCTCTCTCACTCTCTCTCTGTCTCTCTACCCCTCTCATACTGACATTTTGAAATTGATAAAGTGGCACAGGAGGGCAACATTCATCTCTATTCCTCCTGGTCATGTGTGTTTTATAATAACATTCCAAACAATGAAAATCAATTTATGGTAAAAAATAAAACATTTGTAGTACCCTGAATTTTGATAGTTATGCCAACAGGCACCAAACATCTGTATTTTGCCAATTTTTTTGGCCTACCATGACCAACGATATTAATTACATTGATATTTTAATTTAGTTACAATGCAAAACATAATTCTTTAGTTATTAAAATGCTTTCTGTTTTTTCTAATGCTCTCTTAATAGATATTGGAAGGCAAGGTACGTTACCAAAAACTATCTTAAATTGTTTTTTCAGATTATAACCCATAGTATTCCAAACAGCTTGAGGCATTCTCTTTAGTTTCTGATTTCATTTCATGGTTACTTCAAATCTTGAAGAGAGAAGCATTGCAATGTGTGCACCACCAGGCATGCAGATGAAAGCTGTAGGGTTGTACCTGCTCTCCAAAATTATCTTCTAGTAGGCTCAGGCCTATAGAGGTAAAGAGGACACATAAGAAACCAATGTCAACCAGATATAGTCAGTAAAAGGAGATCCTATTGGCATTTTTGTAATTATCATTTGTGAGAAATTAGAAAGTAGTACAGAAAACATAATTCAATCTCATTATTCCTCTAGGCAAATAATTACATAGAATTATGTTTTTCAATCCTAGACTGCATATTGCTTCAGCAAAACAAGGGATTTTAAAGGGTGGCGACTCAAATGTTCAGCATAAAATAACTTCAATAAAATGACCTTTTGTGTTATGGCTTATATCTGATTGCTGCTCTAAAGCCTCATGTGAACACAGGTGAGAGCTTTGGAAGGCAATTTAATTGTAAGTTCATTACAACTGGTTTGCTGTTAGGAGGCGGAATATGGCTGAAAACGGGGTTTTCACTGTGGGTGACTTCCCAGCGCCTCACCTGACTCTCTGATTCCCTGATACCATAATAGGAGAACCTCCTAGGCAATGCCTCTCTGCCAGGCTGTGCTGCCGTGGAGACAGCTGACTACAGAATGAAACCTCTACAAACTGTGAATAAAAATAAAACTCGTCTTTAGTTTGGCAGGTATTGTCTCATTCTGAGATAGACACTCTGCATCCTTCTCCAGGATGGCTGTCCTCAAGCCCTTTTTGCTTTGAATACTCTCCCACTTGAGTTCCCACCTCTCTGATATGAACTGATGCAGAATAGAGCCTGACCTAAAATTCTTTCAGTGAGCTTGGGAAATGTTTGTGCCCCTCCACACCCCACTGATTTGTCATGACTTATAACAGTTCACCAGTCTTTTTCACTTGCCTTAAACCCTAGCAATTTCAGTAAACTCAACTGAAACATGCCTCAAAATGCATGCAGTTTGTTTTTGCTGTTGGACATGTCATGGATATTAACCTATCAGTCTCCTGATCATCTGTGCACACACAGTTTAAATTTTTCATGTACTGTTGCCCTGCAGTCTTGCCAGATTCCTGTCTTGCCATTTTCAATGTAGACTTGCATTGTGTTTTGGGACAAAGAAGAGGTTAACAGTATTCCAGCTAGTCCTAGTTTAGTTTGGAAACAAATGTTTGGCCCAGTTGGCACCACTTTGTGTAAGCAGTGCAGCAATAAGTTCCTGGAATCTAAAGATGGACTGGATAGGAATTTTAGTATCGGTGTCTCTATCCTCAGTAGTACTGAGAACTTCCCCTGCAGTCTTCTGACAAATGCTCAGGAAAGTGAGCCTGCTGGTTTTCAAACTTACTGTCCACTGCTCACTTCTCTGGACATTTGACAAATCCACCAAGTCATCAAGAGGGTACATTACAGTCCCAGATTAACTCAAACAGTGATATCACATAGGTTAAATTTGAAAGTGCTTGAGTTAAGTACACTAAGAGTGTATACTTACATAATAAAGATTAATAGTGAAAACAAGGAAAACTGTGTGAAGATGTGTGTGGAAAGGCAAGAAGGGATACTAAAAAGATCCAGGTTGAAAAATGGAATTTGGAGCTATATCCTCTGAATTGTAACCTTGCTTGTAATAGACTAGATCTGTGTGACCTTGAGAAAAGTACATTGTTTCTTTATCCCTAAGTTAATATGCATATTTGAGAAAATATCCATATCCTTCTCAGAGTATTATTAGGAGTAAACAGGAAGAAAAGTTCTTGGCTCATTAGAGTGGCAGGCATTGATATTTATTGTCACTTTTTTCTAGGCTTCTAATAAAAACGACAATCACCAGTATGCATTTTTGTTCAGGTTGTAATGATTTAACACTGAATCACTAAGTAATATGGGATAGAGAATTATAAATACTGGCTTTACAAATAAAGCTGGAAATTCACAGCACCTACACAAGCATATGATTTAGATAATGGTAATGTTTAAAATAATTTATTTAGAGAAGTTCCATCTATGTAATATTGAAGAACTTACTATATAAAGGAATGCTTAAATTACTTTGGGATAATTTTACAAATAAAAATTAAGCAAGGTGACACAATATTTTGGACCAGCAAGTGTTACTCAATAATCCTAATTTACAGAAAAAATTTAATCAATATGTTATAGGTTATTTAAATAAAATCTAAATTGGTGCCTTAAATGGATTAGATTATTACTATTTGACCATGTTTAAAATTGGAGGTGGGAAACCTGTAGTATCCTAATGCAAATAACAGAATTAAAATTATTTCTAAAAGTATTACTTGGAAAACATTAAACTGTGAGTGCAGAGTTTAAGTCCAATTTGAAGAAATCAGTTTTCTTGAAAGAACATAAGCATTTTCTATATACATAATACTGGTTAATTATTATCTGATGTAAAAAAATTATTAAGCTTTATCTAAAGCTAATCTTTTAAGATAGGTATTATTATCTTCCTTCTGTCATATGGAGAAATTAACTTTCAAGTTAGAATAGGAAAAATACTCAAGAGTTCATATGTGACTGTGCTCTGATTCAAATTTTTGCCACAATTTAATAATGCAATATCACTTTAAATTTATAATTTAGGTATTATACTGAAAATTTCTCAATACTATAATTTTTTAATTTTCATAAAAATTAAATTTTAGTAAATGAAAAATATGAATTTTCATCAAAAGAATTTGATAAAAACAATGTTTCATTTTAATAGAAATTTTATGGGTTAAACTTTATAAAGTGATTCATAGTGATAATGTCTCATTTTATTTGAACCCCTAAAATAAAAGAAACATAGCTCAAAAGAACTCTAGTAGGAGCGAATACTTAAAAGATGGCAGACTGATGAACAGCAGATATTCAACCTCTCTGAGAGCTGGAGTCCAGACACTGAAATATAACAACATAAGGAAGAGAAGAAGGATGAAATTGGAACCTACCAAAGAGAAAGAAAGAAAGAAAGAAAGAAAGAAAGAAAGAAAGAAAGAAAGAAAGAAAGAAAGAAAGAGAGAAAGAAAGAAAGAAACTGGGACCTATCAAGGAGCCAAATCAAGAATTAGAGCACACAGGGAAAGTGGAGAGCAGGGTCTCAATCAGAAGAGGGAGGTGGCAAGCGGTGCTTTCTCCCTGAGGCCAGGCTTGTGGCACGGGATGGGAGCTTGAACCTGGTGACTACTCATGGCTCCAGAGGCCTCCATGGAAAAATGCACTAGAGGAGTGGAGCTGTAGATGCTGCAGAATATAGTGTTTGTTGATTCCATTGCAGACTGGTTCAAGTGCATTGAGGAAAGGGTGACTGGTTAGTGGTCATTTCAGAAAGAGGACAACTGAACTCAGAATTCAGACCAGGTGGGTTGGCCAATCTAGTGGCTCCCAGTGTCAGGGTAAGGTTCAGACTGACTTTTTGAGACACCCGAAGTCATGGAACTGAGTTCAAAGTGGCAGGAGGCACGCAGAGTGTTGTGGGCTAACAAATTTGGGTCCCACTCTGACAGCCAGATATCAGAAACAGCCTAAACTTCAGTGGAGCTGAAGGTACAAGCTTGCTAGTATTGTCTACCATCCCAATTGTAGTTCTACTGCAGGTTTGCTTAGATCATACAATACTGCTCTGGGCTCTGTCTGCCCCTTTGTCTACCAGTGACAGGGAAGACACATCCTGAAGGGAACTTTTTTCCTGTTATTGCTTTCTTTGTTGTTTTTGTTTTATTTTCCTTTTCTTCACTGTATGTTCTTGCTTTTATATGAGTGTGAACATTGTTTCTATTTTTGTTGTGGTTTTGTTCTGTTTGTTTCTGTTTTTCATCTCCTATCATCTTCACTAGTTTCTTAAAACTTTTGTTATTTTCCTTTTGTCTCTTTGCCTTGCTTCAAAGTACTTTCTCTTCTTCTATTTCTCTATTTTTCTCCTAACCCCTTTTTTTTTTTTTTTTTTTTTTCATTGAGGGTAAAATCACTATATTGAAAGAAAATTTAGTCCATACAATTTTCTGGTTTGTTTTATATTTTGTTGTACAACTACAGATTGTATTCATATTGTTAAAGTTGGCAAATTAATAGTTATCAAGTTTGTAATTTTCTAGTCCGTGCCTGATACTGTTGTTATTACTGATTTTACTACATTAGCACAGTTGAGATAGTTATTCTACTCAGTTGTTCTTCC
>RJWM01014151.1:32427-51095 GCA_004363535.1 Dasyprocta punctata | reverse complement strand
TGTGGCGTCTTTCCTATTAAAAAGTATTTTGTGTGTCACTCAAATGTCCTGTTCTCAAAACCTAAACCATGAATACATTTAATATTTAATACCAAACTTGTCATAACTTGAGACCTGCTGGTCTAATTGTCAACAATTAGTCTCCTTTCTAACTTTAATCTTTTCGAGGGCTTCCTGGGATGCTAACTTGCGTGTTCAGGAAGGGGGTCTCCAGAGTTTCTCCATGCATGAGTTATTTTCATTGCAGCACTGTCAAACAAGAAACAAACCCACATTCATCGCAAAGGAAGAGAAAGAGACTGTTGCAATAATGACAACACTTTGGTTATGTGATTAGCAAAGTTTATGTCCAAGTTTGGAAAAACAAGCAGGTATTTCTTTTTCTGCGTGATCCAGTCCTATTTTTTTTTTGTTCGCTTTGTTTGTGCATATGTATGTCTTTTTCCCCAAACCAAACCTCTTACTGACTTAAATGTAAATCAAGGTCTCTACCCTTGAGTAGTGAAGAAAATACGCAGGAACTTTTGAGATGGCGGATTTTCCTGTTTCTGTGCCCAGCAAGTGTTTACAGTAATAGCTTCATCTCAGCCAGGGTCTGAGGTTATGTACGTTATTTTCAGAACTAATGATGTATAGTGTAATTCAGATTCTGCAAATGATAATACCTATATTCATACCGTGATTTACCATTTTCAAAGTAATTTCATGTTGGCTCATTTAATCCTCATGAGTACTTTTTGAGAGGAAAAAAAAAAAACCACTTTAAAACCTGTCTTACAAATGAAGAGACTGTATACCATATACTCCACCTGACTGGCTCCAGAGAGTCAGTGTTAGGACTCCAGCTGCCAAGGTCTCTTGACTTTTATCTCGAGGATGCTCCATGACCAATTGCTGAGTCAGCAACTGGGAGGACTTGGCCTATTTGTGTCTTAGTTTTAAATAGATTGCATGTCTTTGGCCTCCTTTCTCAACTGAGAACCATTGGTTGGGTTTATCTCAAAGAAGAATGTGTTCTTTGGCACTAAGCCTTCTTCTCTAAAGAATACTCAGGCTTGGAAGGGAGGATTGAATCTTTCCAGTCAAAGCAACACCTCCACCCTGTGGCTGTCCAGGCCAAACCTGGGAGTCTGAAGGGCTGGACTGCTAACTCCATACCGTCTTCTGGATGTGCACAGGTTTGCCTGAGATTTTTGGCAACTCATGAGAGATATCCTTTAATTACCCTTACACTCACCAAAGGAGAAACTGATGCACATTGAATTTAAGGAATTTCTCTGAGGTTATATGTTTGTCAATTATAGACCTAGGATTTGACCCTGGCCAGGTTTTGGTTCTAGTGTCCCCTTGCTAAGTGACAAGATCACACTGTCTCTGTACGTGCTAACTTCAGCGTGCAAAGAAGGACTGAAAATCTTTCAGGTGTTCTGATGTCAATTGGGAGTGTCCATGGACAGTGTCCAAATAGATGAGGATTAAAGAGAGGAGCGTAATATTTAGAGATTTGGGGTTTGGCTTGGTTTGCACAAAAGAGATGTGTTGGCAGGATGCTTGCTTCTTTAAATGCTTCCAATCACTCCATGGTGGCCTGGAAATTGTCCCTCGGATGTTAGGCAATGATGACAATCAGGGGGAGAGATTGGCTTCAACCTTACCTGCAGCAAGTCCCTAAATTTTTGTTTATCTTTCAAACTAAATGTGAGGTCTAGACTATACAAAATCTTTCTCTTTAATATCCAATATCCAAATTTTTCAATATTAAAATTAAACTCAGCTCATAAACCACCAGTTTTTTTTTCCTGATGCAGAAAACCAAATTTTTCAAATTAAAGTAGCTCAGTCACTTTTATTAAAATCCAGTCTATTTTAAGTAACTCAGACCTGTTTCTCCCAATACCTCCTATTTCCCGCTCTTTGCAGGCAGTACTGGGTTTGGATGACGTCTGTATTAATCACCCCGCTGGGCACAGGGTGGGGAGGGTAGACAGCATGCAGTTCTGGCTGTCTGTGCTCTTTCAGGTGACCAATGAGGTGGTCACATCCTGTCACGTCTTGGTCATCAACCTCATCCCTGCAGAATCTATATCAGCCTGTTGTTTGACTCTCTGGGTCTACAAACACCCTCTGTCTCCTCTTGTTCATACTAGGGGTGGCCTTAGATGCTAACACTTCAGGACACTTTTTAAAGCTCCCCTGTAGCAGATAAGGCTGCAGAAAACTCTAAGATATCATCTCTCTACCTTCACTGAGCTCCTGCTGCTTTACCTGTTGTCTGCTTGCAGGGCACATGGGTTCCTTGAGTGGCTTGGAGGAACCTCAGGCTATAGTGTAGTGTATAAGTCAGCTCTGCCACTGATGGAACACAGGCTCCAACACTTACAGCCGAAAGAAAGAGAGGCGTTATTTGGTTGGCTCCTAGTTCACGGGATTCAGTCCTGGTGAGCCTGTTCCAAGGAAGAAACATCATGGTGGAAGAGTGTGGCCAATGAGAGCTGCTCCCCTCATGGCAGCCAGGAAGCAGAGAAGTGAGGTTCTGGAGAGGGAGACACACGTGCCCAATGCATCTGCTTAGGGTCTCACCACTTCCAGTCAGGCCCCTCCCCCAACAGTACATTTAGATTTAGATGTGCCCCGATCGACACTTCCTGACCCATATGTCCTGACTGATGTGTCCTGATGGATACAGAGCCTCCAGGAGCCAATCACCTTCCACCATCCCCAACTCTGAACTTTTGAGAATTACAGGGAACATTTTAGACCTAAGCTTACGGGGGGTGGGGGGGGAGAATTTTCTCAGATTTGAAATCCTTCAGACTTACTTATGACTTCCATTGCCCCTTTCTCCCAGGATTTTGATCCCCCAAATTGCATATGCAGTGTCTCCCACAAACTCTCACACTGAGACACCATCTCCTCCCTAAGCCTCCCTCACGTGTGTCCTATGCAGAGCTGTTTCTTCTCATGTCCTGTGTGCAGGTACATCTCTCAGATCAGCATTTTTCTCTTCTCACTCCATGTTTGATAGCTGTGCTTTCTATTATAAGCACTACATTTCTTAAAGAGCTGAAAACAACAATGACAAGGATAAAAGTCTTCAATTTTCAAGGTTTTAAAAATAGTATACCGAATGAGGCTTTTCATATTGTCTTGGAATTTTGGCTAAAGTCCTAAACCTGAGAACAAGGAGTTCTGATGTTCTAAATAGAGCACAAGTTGCTGCCAGTTAACCTTTTTATCAGTGCTTGCCCGCAAAGAGGTTGCTAAGCCAGTCTCATGGCTCCTTTTGTCTTCTCCCAAACATTTTTAGTAAATAGGATCTCTGAAATTCCAAGGGAATTAGTTAAAGGACAAGAAGAATTCTTGGTGGAATCACACCTGAAGTTTTCTTTGCCTTGCCCATGGAGAGGGAAGGGTTTTTCCAGAGATTCATTCAGAGTTCTAGGATATCAGGAAGAAGGACTGGAACTACTAGCCCCAGGTGGACACTGGTGAGCTGCAGGCTCCTGGCTGCAAAGCACCTGTCAGAGTAGAGTCCTCTGAGGCTCTTCCCAGGAGGGCTTAATGCAGGTGGCTGGGAAACATGGAAATGTGCCCTGTTCGAAGCCAGAAACAGCAGGTGGCTGAAAGTGTTAATAGGGCAAGAAAAGCTGTGAATCTACTTGAATTGCCCGTCAACAGTAGGAATATCTAGAAAAGAATGTAACTTTTTAATGTGCTGGGCAACAAGTAGTCAGTTTGTGACTCTGCACCATGAATTTTCAAATGCCTGTTTGGATATTTGCAACAGTATTTTAACAAGTCTTCCTCATTTCTCCTCTAGGGTTTTCCCAAGTCACCTTCCATATTACTACCATAGAAATTTTCAAAGCTTTATCTGATCCTTCACTTCTGGATTAAAAACCCAGGCAGGGCTTTTCCACTGCAAGAAAAAAGTTACACTTCTCCACCTCTACATTCTCTTCTTTCATATCTTTCCCTTTCCTGTTTGGAGTTGGTGTTGTGTTGCATTGTTTGTACTGTTTTGTGGTCTGTGTTGCTTTCAAAGATGCCCTGGATTTTGCTTTGCTTCTATCTCAGGAGCTGAGGTTCATCTCTTACCACTTGTCATCCTCATTCCCAACCTACCCCTGCATCCACACCTGCCTGGCCCTCGGTCCTCCAAGACCACATCTTTGCAAATCTGTCCGCAGAACTGTGCATCTATCCCTACTCTCCTCTGTCACAGAACTCACAGAGATAGCCCTGCCCTCTGGCATATTAGAGTACTATAATTTTATTCCACAGCCTGTCACAGTGCATAGCAGATACTGGTACTACAGTAGATGAGACTAAAACCTGGAAAAAATGTTATGGTTCCTATCTTTTTCAGATCTATCTGTCTATCTATCTATCTATCTATCTATCTATCTATCTACCTGTCCATCCTGCATTTGTTACACCAGTGGACCTTTATTGACAAATCAGAGTCATTCCAAGACCATAGATTCCACTAGGGTTCAGTTTTCATGTGGTGCATTCTATGGCATTGACATCCACCATTACAGTATCATGCAGAATAGTTTCACTTTCTTAAATATCCTCTGTCTTCTGTCTCTTCATTCCTCCCTCAAGACCTTGGGAACTACTAGCTGTTTTACAGTCTCCATATTTTTGCCTTTTCTTGAACGTCACATAGCTAGAATGCAGTATGCAGCCTTTTCGCATTTCACAGAGTAATATGTATTTACATTTCCTCCAGTTCTTTTTATAGCTTGATAACTCACTTCCTTTCAGCCCTGAACAATACTTCTTTGTTTGGAGGCACCAAGTTAATCCTCTCCATACTGAAGGACACTTGGCTGTTCAGGTTTTGACCATTAATTTTAAAGCTGCTGTAAGCATCTGTGTGCAGGTTGTTGTGGAGACAGAGGATTTCAACTCCTTGGAGGTAAGAAAAAAAATTAAAAAATAAAAAAAGCATAGTTGCTGGATTGAATGGGAGGAGTGTGCTTGCTTTTACATGAAACAGCCTAAATTCTTCCAAAGCGACCACATCATTTTCCCTCGTTTGATTGAGAGTTCCCCCTTCTGGGGTCCTCACCAACATTTGGTGTTTCTAGAGTTGTGGATGTTGGTGCTCTCGGAGGAACACAGTGGGTGTGGTAGAGTTTTGATGCTGATCTCTCAACTGCAAGGAGCCCACAAAGCTCTGCAAAGTGAGCAGGTCCCTCCTTTCCTGCTCTTTGTTCCAGCCTCCCCTGTTCACATCAGGCAGGAGGAGCACAGATGTCAGTCTCCTCTGCACCTTGCAGTGCTTGCTGTCTGGCAGGCCCGCATCTGGTCTCATATCTCTTCATTTCCTTTCCTAGGGCACAGCCTTCCCCAAATTGAATTTTGCTGACTAATAATTCTCCAAGGCCCGATTTCACTATTATTATCTAAGAAGGAACACTTGTCTGACTCACTCTGGGACTCAGGCTCAAAAATGTGGCTTTAGGAGAACTTGAGTTTATTCTGTGATAGCAGAAATAGAGTTGGACTTGACCTTTATTCCTGCAATCTGTATTAACTTTAATCTCCGATTTATAAATGTTTGGGTTCTGTCAGGCAATGGGAACCTTTCAACATGAAAAGGTTTCTGGCCTTGAGATTTGGCCCCAGTAACTGACAGCCACCACTCAGAGACAGTATTTTGAATGTGTCAACACACACACACACACACACACACACACACACATTTTAATGCCCACCCCCCAAACTGATAACCTTTTCTTTACCAGGAACTTCTGGCGCTGAAGTGATTTGATACTACACTGCAGCAACCTTGCAGTGGCTACACTAGGGTCCTTGGAAATATTCCATGCTGTAAAGACAGCAGGAGACACACAGATAATTCCCAGCAGTCATTCTGCAATGAGAACTGCTTTTTGGATTTGAGATCACCTGCTCAATCTTGGGCATTTTGACCTCTATCTGTCTTCAACATATCTGGCACCAGAAACTAGTTTCATGGAAGACAGGGGTAGGATGAGTCAAATGAGCACTTGACCTAGATCCCTTACATACTCAGCCCATGGTAGGGTTCGCTCTCTTAGGAGAATCTAATGCCCTGCTGATCTGACTGGAAGTGGAGCTCAGGCAGTGATGTGAGCTATGGGGAGTGACTGTGAGGTAGGAAATTAGGGCTGGGGCAAACCAGAAAACTATCTTGGCAGAATGTGTCACATGTCATAAAAATCCATGTCTAACATTTTCAATGAGATGTCTCCTAAAAGGAGAGTATGTCTGCAGAACATGGCCCAAAACAATGTCAGGCTTACAACTCCTGAGCACTGGGGACCAATCAGAAAAGTACAGTCTTCAGTCCTTCATTTGAATCTACATGGGCACAGTTAATCAGAAGGTGCTGCTTCCGATCCTTCATCTACATCTGGAGAAAAGCCAAGCCAGTTTTTCCATATGGCTGTTTATACCAGGTGTATGCCAAATGAATTTTCCATAGGGCAATTGTCCTGATACCTTATTTGCAGGAGTTGAAGGAAAACCTGAGAATTTGACACTAGAGACCCCTTGCCCTTTATCCCCAGGGCTGCTGTGAACCTTTTCACCTGGCCCAGTCTCACCCTGAGGAATGTCCTTCTTTTGTTCCTTTAATAAGTATTCATACCTTCACAGCCTTTTCTGTGGGTCTTGTTCAACTCTCTGTTTAGGATGCCAAGGGTTTGGAAAGAAGCCACTGGAACCCATCGTCTCAGAATATCTGTAAATACAGGTGAAGCTTCACTTGTATCTCTTCATGGCCCATGGCCTGGGCTTTGAGAATGCTTGGAAAGGAAAGGTGGGGATGGTATAAGATGCAGAGAAGGAAAGTACTAAAATGACCTTCATTTGCTGTCACACTGATTTTCTCAGTATGTGAGACTGTGTGGATTAAAACAGCAGATACTTATTTTCCTATGATTCTGGAGACCAGAAGTTGAAACTTATACCTCAGCTGAGTCATACTCAACTGGTAGAATCCTTCTTGCTTCCATGAATTCTATGTGTACATTCCAATCTTGCATCTGTTGCCTGAAGGTGTTTTTCCTGTGTGTCTGTCTTCATTCTGTCTTTGCCTTTTCCATTAAAGTTACTCAAGGTCACACCACTCCCGTATGACTTCATCATAGCTAATTATACCTATGAGTCTGTGCAGTGACCTCGTTCTCAAAAGAGTCAGATCTTGAGGTGCTGCGTGTTAGGATTCTAACATGTATTTTGCAGATGCACAATTCAATCCTCAAATGCTATCCAGTAATAAGAAAGCGTAGAAGCTTTTGCCAGGGCTTCAGGGATTGTTAATCAAGCACCTGTCTTCTTCCCATCTTGCCTGTGGCCGTCTGGTCCTTGCATCTGTGAATTGCAGCCATTCATCTCAAAATGAGTGAATCTTCTCAAATGGACCCATACTTCTTCAGGCTCCTGGTTTTGGGGTCAGAATTAGAGTAGCAGCATGAAACAAATGAGAAATCTGCAGAAATCATAGTGACTATGTCATAGTCACATAGGGAACTGGCTACCAGCTCTGATTCCTGGGGACTAGTACTAGAGACCTGGAGACCTAACAGGTCCTACATTGCTAATGATCAGAGGCTGTGGTTTGAGAAACCCTTGCATAGAGGAAAAAACATAGGTTTGGAGCCCATGTAAGTTTAATTTTAATTTGGACTTAACAACTAACTAGTTATGTGGTCTTGGGCAGTAATAGAGCTACATAAGTCTTGATTTTTGTACTCTAAATCTCCCAGAGTTTGAGAATGAAGGTGTCTGGACTTGGCTTGGGAGTTTCTATCTCTAAGTTCATCCCAGGGTGATGCACTTTGCAAGACACTGCTAGCATGGAAACTCTCGTTGTCCATTCCAATCCCTTTGTCACCTGCTGCACCGTAGTCCAGCTACTCACATCGCCACCTAGGTGACACTTCCCAGAGAATGGCCTCAGTCAGCCACAAGAAAGCACAAACATGAATTTTGCCCTCTGGGTGAGTGGAATTCCTGTTGCAATTTGTGCTCAGATGCTTCCAGGTGGAGACAAGTTGAAACTGTCTCCAGCTCGAACCACATTCTTGCTTAATGCTTCCTCCTAGTAGCTGTTAGTGTCCTCAGACAGACAGAGCCAGTGACATAGATGACAGACAGACAGACAAGGAATTTACTAGGGTAACTGGTTTGCATGATTATTGAAGCAGGTAGGTAAGAAAAGGCCCAGGGGAGCACGGACCTTGAGCCCCCTACAGGTGCCGGTGGGCCCAGGAGCCATTTTTTTTTTTTTTTTTTTTTTTTCTTCACTGGGGCTTGAACTCACAACCTCGCGCCTGCCAGGGCAGGCGTTTAAGGTACTGAGCCAAACTCCTGGCCCTAGTCTTTTGAGGCAGGGTCGCACTATGTAGCTCAGGCCGGCCTTGCGCTTGCGTTGTAGCCCAAGCCGGCCTCAAACTCACAACGCTCCGCCTACCTCAGCCTCCCGAGTGCTGGGATTAAAGGCATGCGCCACCACTCCCGGCTCCAGGAGCCATTTTCTAAGGCTTGGGCATCATTTTCCTAATCTATCAAGAGGCTCCCAGCAGGATCTGATCAATCAGTTCCAGGAAAATGTGATATGTATTAGAAAATATCGAGGATGAGCAGGGCCCTGAAGGAGGGTGGGAAGATTTCCCAGAGAGACACAGGCTGTGTGCAGAGGAGCTCAGCAGAGAGTACTCTGGGCAGCCAGGGAGGCTGAGCCTGGACAGGCTGGAAGGTCCAGAGCAGGCCACGGTGGACAAGGCGGGTTCCGAGGCCCAGGAAGGGCCCCTGAGACTCTTGGATTTTCCTGCCTGGGATAAGATGTTCACTCCCCTCTTGAATGTCTTTGTTTTGTTTGTGTTGATAATTTTAGCAATGCAATCATTTTTGAGTAGAAAAATCCTAGACAAGGAGCTCTGGTGGTAACCCCTTGGGGTCCCCTCCAAGCCTTGTTTGCCTGGGCACTGCCTGTTTTTGCTTCACAATGGATACTTCTACTCAGGCCTCTTCTGACCCTCTACCTTGTAATCCTTTCTGGGCTGAGAGAAGGACTCACCAGCCAGACAGTAACTGTGGGTGCTGAAAAGTCCTGTGACAGGTGTTTTCAAGCTGGAGAACCAGAGATGGTCCAACCTGATGTTCTCAGAACCAGAGAAGCCAATGGTGAAAATTTCACTCTGAGGCCAGAGGCCTGAGTATCTTCAGGGGCGCACAGATGACGGTGCAATTCCTGAGGTCTAGATGGCGACCCTGAAGCTCTGATGTCCAAGGGCAGGAGGAGCTTTCAGCTCCAGAAGAGAGAGGATTCACTCTTTCTCCACCTGTGTGCTCCATCCAGGTCTCTGGCAGGTAGGGTGCTGCCTGCCCAGCTTAAGGCTGGGTCTTATATCTACTGACTCTCAAGCTGATATCTTCTAGAAGCAGCCTTAGACACACAAATAAAAATACTGCACTACTAGCTTTAGGTGTCCCTTAGTCAGCTTGATACCTAACATTGCCAATCATGTCCCTGCCCTCCTTCCTTCAGTCTCCTGGTCCTCAGGGTCCCCTAATTAATCACAAGAACTCTGATTTCTGGCTTTGCTTTGAAGACAAACTAAGACAAATCCTATTCCTATTTTTGTTTCAATTACCCAACACTTATAGAGCACTACTGTGATCCCCTGACAACCCCATGAACCTTTGCTTTGTCACCTGAATCTGAACCCTTTACTCTCAGTTCCTGCCTCAGTTTTATAGACACTGTCCTTTGGATGCTAAATCAAAAATCTGGTGGATCCAGGGCCACATCATCCTAAAGTCATACCCCACTGTCTTCAGAGCTTTTCCAAACTTCTACTTTAAATACACCTGTTTGCCATATTTCTAGTCATACCTCATAAGTTCAAAATCCCTGGGATATTTAGTTGGCCTAGTCTTCCAACCACAAAGCTCAACTGTGCTAAGTAAATAGGAACAGGAGCTTTTCAGGCATTGGCAATCAAAGCCAGTGGTTAATCTGACTAAGGACAAAAATGTACTTTGGTCCTGAAGCACTGTTACAAATACGGGAGTGGGAAGAAAGTTTTGTTTTGTTTTGTTTTGTTTTTAATGGAGACTGAAGTTTTAAACAAACAGTGCTTTTGAAGTGAATCATGATGCTGATGGTAGCTTTGGGAGAGGGAAGGCAGAGCTGGTGTTGGCTTGGTTCGAGAAGCAGGTAGACATGAAAGAGAAAAGCACACAGTTTGGCTTAGAAATGATTTGAGTTCGGTTCTTGGTTTTCCTATGGGCTGGTTGTGCAACACTGGGCAAGTGAGTTCATCTTTCTGAGCTTTGGTTTTCCCATGGAAAGATGGAGCCTGATGTCACTGAAAACTTTATGTGAACTGTTTCATAGGACGTATTAGCATAATATCTCAACATGTTGCAGAAACTGTAAATAGGAGAGATTATGATCAAGAAGTGTGACTGAATAATGAACTCAACTAAAGTCAGCCAGTTTAAATTTAAATGTTCCTGATCTTTACATTCTGGCAAATCATAAGGAACTTTATAAACTGAACATACTTCCATTGCAGTGAAGCAGTTATGTAAAAGAAGAATTAATTGCAGATTGACTACCAGAAGCAGATGTCATCTGATGGCAATGTTTTCCCTTCACCACTACATTTGTAAAAACCCTCATGTCTCTTGCTATTTAATTTAGACAACCAGGTTCTCACCATCATCTTTCAATTCTCTCAGGCCTCATCTGTTGATGCTACTTCTTATGAAGAATAAAATTCAGACTTCTCATTTGCGCAGGTATGTTAGAATTTACCCCATTGCTGTATCTCTCTAAGTGGTTGGTTGCTCCTTTGACTAGAATTCCAAGCCTCTACTCTCTACCAAAAAAAATCTACTTATATCATAAGGCCTGAAGCACATGCGGCAAGGTCGAGCGCCATGTGTATGCTCATTGTGTGGCCTTGGGAAAACCCTCTGTGTGTTGAAGTTTAGTTTCTTCTTTCTAAAAAGTTGTGATAATATCTGGCTCCCTGAGTTATGGTACTGATTCATATAATGCATAGCTAAAACAAATTGATAATTAAAAAAAGCTAGTACCACATTATATTGGCAGTACTCAGTGAAGGTTAATGATTACTTTTCTCCTCTTCCCGCTCCTCAGCACCCCTACCTTCTTTTGAAGCTCAAAATTTATCTTTTTAAATAAAAAACTTCTGAACACCCCCCTGGTAAATTAGTTGCTTGTTTCTTCCATTTGTCCACAGACACAGGTTCTTGATTTTATTGCAGTGCTAACCAGGACATCCTGTGTTGTTATCATCTCTGCATTTCCTATACTCACCAGACAATAACACTAAACCCACACCAGAAGACCGTCTAGCCTACCTTCACCAATGAGTTGGTTAGAAAATCTGCAACCAGACCCAACTCGGACTCCTGATCCTTTGTCCTTTGCAGTGTGATAAGGAAGCATCAGGAAGCATGAAATGCTCCAGGGGTCCCGTACTTCTATCTACTCTGTAAGAGTCTGCTGCTTCAGTGAACTTCCTTACCAGATCTCCTGTGTGCCTCCAGCGGAGTAAATGCACCCAATTTATACACTCAGAGGCTCACTGGTGGCTATGTGGAGAAGAGATGGAAGAAATGCTAAACTGATAGCAGAGCGATTAGTTAGAAATTTGATGTAATAGAATGGGACAAGGACAGAGTACAGGAATGATGGCCTGGCCTCAGGTGGTGGTGTTACTGGAGCTGATCCACCTCCCCGCTTACCTATCTCTTTAGAAATACCATCCATGATGCATTTACTTGGGGGAGTGGTGTATAGACAAAAGTAACTGGCTGCCTCACTGATTTCTCACGAGCAGCCGGGTGGTTGGTGCCAACACTTACTGAGTGACAGAACACTGGGAGTGCAAGGTATTTCCAAAGGCTTTTAGAAAGGAAATTATGAGTTCAACATTGGACATGTTAAGTTCCGGGTGCTGTAAGACAAAGCAGATCCATGCAGAGGACAACTCAGTATGCATTACTGAACCCTGAGAAGAGGTGAGGGATGGATGGAATTTCTGAAATCATTACTCAGAGCATATTCAACACCTTGGAAACAGTTAAGATCCATGAGATATGTAATGTGAGCCCAGTTTAGGTCTGGAGAAGCCAGCATTACTGGGACAATAGAAAAACAAAAGCCAGTATGTAAGAGTTGGGAGTGGGCAGAGGAGAAATTGGGATCACAAAACCCCAAGTGGCAAAAATATTTTGGGAAGTTTCAAGGCATCTGAGAGGTTAAGCTGAAGCTATTCTGACATTAGCTAAATCAGGCCCAGGAAAGAGTAATTTTAGTGGAGCTAAGCATGGAGAAGGAGCATGCTTATATAGGGAAGGAAAGATTAAGACATGAGTGCAGCATATATATATATGGATAAATTCTCCAAAATATTTGACTATAAAAAGAGGGAAGAACTGGTACCCGGAGGAGATGGTATTGTAAGAGAAGTTTCTGTGTTTTGTTTTGTAAGACTGAGCCAGGGTAGAGAAAGAGAACATGGTGGTACCAGAGAGAGACAGACAGAGGCACAGAGACACAGAGAGAGAAAGAGACAGAGAGACAGAGAGAGGGAGGGAGGGAGGAAAAGAGAGAGAGAGAAAGAAAGAGAGAGAGAGAGAGAAGTGTTTGTGTATGTAAGAGGGGAAGATACTACATCATTTATGGAGAAATTGGAAATTCAATTCAGGTAAACTAAGAATAAAGAAGAATGTAATACACAGGTAGCTGTAGAACTGGTGGCAGATGATAAGCGTTTCTGTAATGACTGGTCTTGGCAATATCATGCCATCTACACTCTGCCCCTCTTTGTGGTAACCTTCATTGGAGTCTAAACAGTGATTCAGGCTGGAGACAGTTTGTCTGTCTTGGATCCCTAGGCAGGAGAGTTTGTTCCTGATTATGTCATCAGCACTGTGAGCCAGGCAGGCTTCTTTGATCTGGGAAAAATCTCTGTGCTTGTTTTACTCCTGAAAAATTAGCATGGCTGGGCATCTCTTACAGAAAGGCTCTTTCTGCCATTTATTCAACATGTATTTATAATGGAGTTTCGCCTAGCAGGGACTTAGATTTTAAAACTCATAGATAAGAACGTCATGTTTGAGGTTTTTTTTCTGAAAATTCCCTGAATAACACAAAGCCTAGAGGAAACATAATGGCTAAATGCACAGCTTATGTGGCACTTAGCTACCTGAATTTCAATCTGCAGCCTGAAATGCAATATTGAGAACCTCTGAGCTCTAATTTCATCTCTGAAATGGTTTCAAGGAGGTGTTAAGTCACGAGTGGTCTGTACTCTGTTGAGAGTCCCTCAAATTCCTTCAGGAGCCCGAGAGGCAACACAGACATTGTGCATCTGTTTTACTGTGTTACCAGTTGCACTGATTGTGCAAGAAACTGGTGGCCTTAAATTGCACTGATAATTGTCTCATTTTTCACCATCGCACACTTGCAGTAAAAAAAAAATAGCCAGCTTAAGACTGCCCTTGCTAAGGCTGTGTATGGTAGGTGCTACTAAATCTTTACTTGAGTATATTTCAAAAATATTCTGTCTTTTAAAAATAGAACTATGTATAAGCCTTTTTCCTGTAGAGTTAAGCACCATTGTGTCTTTAGAAAAAAATTTCTGTGGTTTTTTTTTCAGTTATGAGGTAAACTGGTCATTTTTATTTCATGGAACATCATTTTTATTTGAAAGAGAAATGATCTGATGAATAATATCCATTTATTCTTGGATATTTGGCAGGTCTTGTCTCAGCAATGAACAAAGCAAGCCTATTACTTCAAGGAAAGCAACCAGCAATATTTGTTAAGAGTGATAAAAATTCAAGCTTTCCTGTGAAAATCAAAGAGTTTTACAAAATTTATGACCATAGACTTGACGGCTTTCAAGTACTTAAGAGACATTTCTGATGGGATTACTGGTGATATTAATGAGTGTGATTTTTCTTGTGTTACTATGTAATGCAGTAGGTTTCAGTACTTGAATGATCTTCATAACTAGATGGACAAATACTTTTCAGATACCCAGTGCATTGTGTTAAAAACTTAAGTACGGCTATTAGTTACACTTCAAGTGTAAGGTAGACTGTGAATTTTAATGTAACACGACAAAATATTTGTTGGTTTGGTTTCAGATTCACACTACAACTAACCTTTAAGAAGCTAAGTGTTAATAGAAGAAAAATTACCATCATGTGAGAACAGTATTTAAAACTCCCCCACTTCCTATTACATTTCTAGATGAGGACAGATTTTTCTTAATGTGCCTGCACCAAAATTGATATGTCACAGCAGATTGAATTTAGAAGCAGAAGATTTCAGCTGAATTGTAGCAAGCTACACATGAAAGAGATTTGAAAAACATAAAGCAATAGCTCTCTTCACTATATTTTTTTTGTTTTAGAAATAAAGTTACTTTCATAAAGTATGCCATATGTGTTAGTAGGCTATGCATTATTTAGATGTTAATATATATTTAAAATTCTAAGATTTTACTTTGTAATAGGATGAATATTGATGGAATCCACTGAAACCAAACACATTAAGGTTCTCGGAAATCTAGAGCATATACATTATCTGGAGACCAAACATTGTAACTACTTCTAAAGTTGTTATGAAGTCTAAAGTTGTTAATGCTTTGCTAATGCTTAGAAGAGTGCCTGATATACAGTGTAGGTGCTACACAAATGTTTGTTACACACACAGTATAGCATTAGGGTTAGGATTAGGATTGGGGTTAAGGTTAGCAGTTAGGGTTGGGGTTAGAGTTAGGAATCAGAGTTAGGGTTAGGTGTTAAGTGTCAAGGTTAGGTTTAGGTGTAATATGGGGTTAGGTTTAGGGTAAAGTTCAGGTTCAGTGTCAGTGTCAGAGACAGTGTCAGCCTTGGGGCTAGGGGTTAAGGTTTAGGGTTAGGACTAGAGGTTAGGGTTAGGGTTAACGTTAGTTGAATGTTTCAGGTGAGGCTTAGCATTATGGTGACCTCTGGCATATCTGGGCATGTTTTATTAGTATCTTTACTTCCCAACATCACATAACATCACTTTCCTTCTATCCCTGGTGTTGAAACATTAACTCATACCATGGAAACATGGGTTAAGGAAAATCTTTCATTCTTAAACTGTTCATGCTGCCTTTCTTGCTTTTTATCAGTTTGCTATTACTTCATAACCCCCTCACTGTACAATTTAATTTAAAATAAGTAAAAGTAGGTGTTGTGCAGTTATATTCTACTCAGATTGCTGGAAAAAAGTGATTTGTAAGGTATAGGATTTTCTTAGAGGAAAGACTCCAAGGTAGTAAGAGGAAAAAGACGTGAAGATATAATTGCAATCATGTAAAAATATAATATTTAAATCAAAAAGCAGATGTGTATGTCCAAAGCATGTGCTTATGGATTGAAAGAATATTTAAAAATAAGGAGCTGCCCTTTAATAAGAGTACTGTATAAAGACCATATAATATCTGTCACTTAGATAAGGATGAAACAGTGTTTATGGAAATGATTAGGCCATGGGCGAAGAAAGCTTGAAGAATTTAAGCTTTAAATTGGACTCAGAGTGTAGGATAGCTGTAGGGGAGAAATAAAAGGTTAGAGCGGGATTCTTTGGGGATTATCTCTAGGTGCTAATGGGTCCCTGCTGAGACACATTGGAGCTTGGAGAAGCTTGTGGCGGGTGTCCGGGTAGTGATAACCCTAACATCTCTTCATTCCCTTCAGGCCAGAGCTGCCTCCCATCCCTCCTGCCAGCAGAAAGCTCTGTGATTTTCATCTCCTCATTGTAGCTGTCCGCACTTATGGGGAGGCTGCAGTGTGGAACCCTTCGCTTTCGACCTGGTCCTGAACTGAGGAGCAGGTCTAGATTTCCATTTCAGGATTTCTCTGATTTCTGGAGTACTCAAGGGGTTGATCCTGGAAATGAATTAGAAGCAGTGTTACCAGCACAGAGGGACTCTGAAGAGCTGTATGGAAACAGGGTCCTGGGGCCTGAGGGAGACATCAGCAGCAGGAAGTGGATGGGAGGGTTCTCCGGAAGCACAATTGACAGAACGTGTTGCCTGCATAGAGGTGCAAGAAAAGGGGATGTTTTTCTTGGATGTTTGAGAGCAAACTGATGACCAGTAACAAGACAGGGAATTCATGAACTTGAACTATTTTCTTTTTTGTTAAAGAATGTATTATTTGTGATTTGTTTTATGGGTCTTCTTGGAGTAAATGTCTGTGTCTGTTTTTTTTTTTTTTTTCATCTTGACTCCCTGAATAGTGAATGGAAACAAGTGCACAGGAACCCTTTCC
This sequence comes from Dasyprocta punctata, assembly GCA_004363535.1. NCBI lineage: Eukaryota > Metazoa > Chordata > Mammalia > Rodentia > Dasyproctidae > Dasyprocta > Dasyprocta punctata. The sequence continues at coordinate 34,739 of RJWM01014151.1, read as the reverse complement.
TACACAGCCAGGGACAGGCTGGGGCTTCTAAATACCCGCAGGCCGCATACACTGTAATAGCCAATTCTGCTCTCCTTTCTTGGGGGAGGATACCAACAAGTAGGAGGTAGGATTCTGGCAGTAACTCAAGGGTCACTGCCATGGCCAGGACAGTGGCTGTTATTTTCATAATTATGTTTATTCAAGCAGGGAGGGAGTCCTCTGGTCAGGTGTCTGTGACCAGCCAGGGCTCTTTGCCCCAGGTGTCTTTTCTAGGGAGTAGATGGAACTGTTTTCACTGCCCTTACAACCAGGTATAAATTACTTTCAGTGAGCTAAGGTCAAAGGCATGGGAAGAATAGAAAGTGACAACACAGAGAATTTATATGGTCCCTTTCCAACAAGGAGACCAAGCGTTTCAAATATATGATCCAATTCGCCCTCCTCTGATCCCTAGGAAATAGAGGCTGTGTGGGGAGGAAGTGATTAGAGGCAGGTACAAAGGCTTTGTGTAACAACCTTGGATTATCAAGGAGCCAGCATGGTTTCCTAGGGCTCCCATTTTTCTTCCTTTATTTTTTGATAGAGAGTGAAGCAGGCTGACCTTTCTGAGGCTCTCTGTCGCCTTTTTGTGTCCCTGACTCAGTCTGATGAAGTCGGGAAAGGGAAAAGGTGGTGGTAAAATGACTCCACATTTAGTGGGGTGCCTTTGATTCGATTCATGAGGAAGTGACATACTGGTACCAAAATGAACATTAATTATCAAGCTAAATAAATGAGCGGATTGCAATATAAAGAGATCCATGGTAAGGTCATATCTAAAACGAAAATTAAATATTTAAGATAAATAATTATGGCTGGAATAAGTGCCCACCATTGATTTTCGTCCGATTGCACCTACTGCTTGCTCTCTGATACTCTTCCATAGGCGAGAATTCATTTTTAGCATATATCTGAATGCCACTGAGGCCACACTGAATGTCAGAGTGTCGGAGGGAACTCTGAGTTTGTTCCAGGGATCCTGAATTCCTCTCTAGGCCCACAGCTCTTTCGAATACCACCTCTGCTGTCACTTCCCACAGAAAGCAAAGGAAGCTGGAAACTGTAAAAAGGAACATTACAGAGGCAAAGTAGAAAGGTAAAATGATTAGAGGAATGTCACGGGAGAAGAGATTACAGGAATTTAATCTGTTACATGCAGCTTCAGGCAAAGGGAATAAAGGGAGAGAGGTTGTTTACAAACTGCACCTCGCAGTGGCGGGAGAAGTGTGGAGCCCAGAGCCACCATGGGGTCTGGTGAGGAGCTGCGATGTCAGCAAAGTCAAGGGAAGCGTCACTTGGTAGCTTTGATCAAGGGTAATGTGGGAACTTAAGGGTATGAGCAGATGCCATGAAAAACAAAACAAAGCCAAATATGTGTTTATGAATTTCAGATGAAAACCACTGGGGCTGAAGATAAAAACGCATGGAGAGGACCTTCCCAAGGAAGACTGTAAGTCACCCAAAGTGCTACCATGAAGCACAGGTCTCTGGTAGCTTCTGGTGTGTGGATGATGGAGTAAAGGTGTTGGGGTGGGGAGGGCCCTCGGGTGGGGTGAAGGAAGAAGCAGGTAGTGGTTTTCCTACTCTCAGGGCCGTGCTAATTGGACACATTGGCCTCTGCGCAGTGAGAGGTATTTTGTAAGCCTGTGCAAAAGAGTGACCCTGCATATAAGTAAGACAGCCTGCTGTCAAAGGGTTGCTGGGAGTCCTGGTATCTCCAGACAGTCGATTCTACAGACTGCAATATTTCATTTCAAAAACAAACAAACAAACAAAAGACAAAAACTTTTCTTTTCCAGATTCCTAACACATCCTTAAACTACAGTTTAGGACCAACTGTGTCATAAAAGAGAAGTGAAAGAATTAAGCAGTGTCACATACAGGCACAAATGTCCCTCAATGAGTGTGATGGTTGTATATTGCAAATATGTACTAGCAACAATTAAATTAAAAAAGAAAAAAGGGTAATATTTATTTATGCCCAGTGATGCACACATAGGTAACTAAGTCAGTTCCTCTTCAGAGATCCTAATTGGAGGCCTGAAATGCACCTACTTTTGAAGAGCAAACTGATAATTGTAAAATGATATTAGGTTTGAGTTTGAGAGTTGGCTTAGGCCTGGCCTGTGATGATGCATGGGTCTCAGAAACATTCTGACCCCATAGCAGGCAGAACCGTGAGGATTAGGGAAGGTGTGTGTAGAGTTTGGGTGATATTTTTGTCTCTGAAATAAAGTCTTTTTTTTCTTTTTCTTTTCTTTTTTTTTTTTTTTTTTTTTTTTTTTTTTTTT
>RJWM01014151.1:0-32327 GCA_004363535.1 Dasyprocta punctata | reverse complement strand
TTTTTTTTTTTTTTTTTTTTTTTTTTTTTTTTTTTTTTGTTCCACTTCTTTCAGGTGTGCATATGACAGATCTGAGGGGGAAGAATAAATGCCAAAATGTTATTATAGCTAAAGTCATAGTTTTTGTTATTTTTTTTGGAATAAGTGTTCTTTTAGTTTTTATTAAGATTTAGTGAAAATTGCAGTTTTCAGTTTGAGATTGAAACTAACCTGGTAAATTCACACCATCATCCATATACTTGTTCCACAGTATTATGATTACTGAAGAAATATGAGGCTGTACTTAGTAACTAGATGCAAAAGATACCATGAATACAGCATTCCCCAAAGGGAATTGCATGGATTTGAGAGCTCTATTGAATGGCAGGCCTTTTAGAAGTAGCACTGAGAATCAAACTGAAATGTGTGCAAAAAGTAAACATAGCCCTACCTTGTTTTTTGAAATTGTACAAAAGTCTGCTTTTAAGAAAATGCACAATGATTTAAAAACAATGTCTCTAAAACCACGAAGTAATTTAAGCTAGTAGTGATCTTTAATGAAATGCATTAAGATGTAAATGGGTGCACTGCATAATTTCATCAGAAATTAAGCGATGGATCTCAAAGTATTTAGTAAAACAAATGGAGCCACTTTGATGGTATGGTTTTAGAAACTTATTTTATAAAAGAACTTATAAAAGGCAAAGCAATTACCATGTAGGTTTGTAGCTTGTGGTAATCATAGTTCACAGTTGGATTTTGGGTGAGACAATTCATCTCTGAAGAAATAAAGTTATTACAAGTGGGGTGTGTGTGTGTGTGTGTGTGTGTGTGTGTGTGTGCAACTCCAGCTAGAAAATAAAGCTTTCCTCAGTGGGTTTTGTGTTGGCAGAAATATGCTAGCAGGCATGTAAGGCTACAAGTTTTCTTTCCTCAGTATGTACTGTCCCACATATGACATTTTTAGCAGTAGAGCAAACAGAGCTAGGAGTTGGCCTGTTCTCCAGCTCCCCAGGGGGTTCATCTTACTGCTGAACTCATTTTACACAAGGTGGAATGTATGACCCTACTTCTCCCTCTCATGGTTTGTGGATGATAATTGTAACTGAAAACTTTAAGATCGACTAAACTGCAGTACAGAAAGAACTCACACTCAGAAATTCAGTGTGATAGATGCCACCATCATGAGGTATTGCTACAATGCAAAAATGCAGCTCTGATGTATGATTTATGACCTTTGATTACAGGACAGGGATGTCTTTGGCTTTGTCCAGTTGGTGAGTCCTTTCCTGTTGTGTCTTTCCTTTTCTTGTGCTTTTATTTGGACTTCGCAACTAATTGTTTGAAGCATTATTCTGCATCAGTATGGTAGGCAGACTGATGGGCCTATGTCTGTGATTTCCATGTGGACGCTATAAGATTTTGTCTCTCCAATTACAAACCCTCAAATTCTATTAGTGTTTTCCTCAACAGCATAGTTTTGTTCAGGTGAGCTGATTTCCTCGTCTTTTTCACCATCAGGCTAATGCAGAAAATGACTCTTTCTGCTGGAAAAAAACTCACTTGCTGCCAAAGGCAAACTTGGCAATGCTATTTTGATGGAAAGGACTTTATAAAGCTTGATAATTTCTGGTCGGAGACAACTTCTAGCATGAACTCATCTTAGAAAAGTGTATGCTTGCTTCCTTTATCCTATAAAAATATGGTCATAGTATTATTTAGTTGTATATAGATGTCTAGTGTACAAAACAGGTCCTGGAGCATCCAGAAACTAAATGAATAAAGACACACAATAGATGCTAGGTTGATGTCCAAGTTTATAGCCACAAAAGCTTAAGCAACATTATGCAAATTTTCTCTCACTGTATCAGTTAGAATTTAGATATGCCCACATAGCTTACTATGGTTTGGATAAATATTATCCCAAAGTCTATGTGTTAGGGGCTTAGTCTCCAGCATAGTGATTTGGGGAGGTGGTGAAATCTTCAGGAAGTGTGGCCTAATGGGGCACTGTAGGTCTTTGGGGGTGTAGCCTTGAAAATGACTGTGGGATCTTGTCCTCTTCCTTTTCCCTTTTGCTTCCTGGCTCATGACAGAAGCAGCTTCACTGAGCCACAGTCTCCCCTCCATTGCCATCCAGGATGTCTACTAGAGGCCCAAGGCAGCAACTGTGCCTTGTACTAGACTGCAACCTTAAACACTGTGAACTGAAATAAACCTTTTCTCTTCATAAGTGAACTGTCTCAGTTATTTTACTCTAGGACAAAATGCTGACCAATGCAGGTCTCATCCATAAAACATTGCTACAGAAGATATTTTTAGTTACATATGTATAGAGAGACCTTCCTGGTCCTTGTCACAGTCCAGGGAGTTTATATTTGTAATACCATGGAAAAGTTATTGGAATCCTAGCAAGCTAATTCCAGTCTACCACTACCAGCAAGGCACATAACAAGAATAAAAAGCGTATTTGCAAGGAGCCAAAGGGGTCCTAAGTTCAGCTAGGGTGATGGTTAAACAGAACAAAGGCCTCGACCCAGGACTGCACCCAGGTTTCATTAATTTGTGAAGAAGGGAGTAGCTCAAGTGACCATGAGAGTAGCAGTAAGTACGTGAGTGCTGTGAGCTGGGCCAAGTGGGAGGCCTGAAATCTCCTCTGCAATATGCAGAGAGAAGGATATGCACAGTCATGTGTGTAGCACAATTTGAGGTAGTATCTAATGTTTTAGGGTCAGTGCATCAGATTTGATGTGTAATTTTTTATACTCTGGGAAGTCATAGCCTCTTATCTTGAGGCTCAACAGCTTAGAGCATGGTTCTCCCTCCAGCTGGACTGACACATGTTTTTTGGATGCTATGAGGTGGAGCAACACTGACCTGTCACCTTACTTCAAAGACTACACATCAGCACCTCAGCTAAATCAATTTGCATTGCTCAAAACTAATTGAAGGGATAAGGAAATGTCCTAGCCAACTCTGTACATATCAGTACATGGAAATAGGACCAAGTTTAGCCAAGATAGAGATAACTGTTCTTCTTTCAAAGAGAGTCACCCAGGTGGTCTTCCACACATATGTGGTTACATTATTCAGATTTTCTCACCCCCAGTTTTCCTTTTCTTCAGCTTACACTGGTCATTCACTGAAAATAACTGTTTACAAATTACCATTTGAAATCTTTTAATACTTAAAAGTTATTATAAATACTATGAAACTATCTATTAAGCACTTAGTCAAAATCCATGTGGATAATAGCTAGGAAGAATATTCCAAAATACATTTAGGAAGACTTAATTTCTTCATCAAGTGAAAAATATTATACATAAGGGAGTACCTGAAGGGTTAGTAGGTACTGTTCCTAACCTTCCGTAGTTTTTTTTTTATAAAAGTGATCACTAAAAAAACCCTTTTATTAATGCATGTTTGCAGGGCATAGCATTTAGATTCCTTGAGTGAAGTGGTACATGTTCCTAACACATCCTAATTCCTTTTTTTCCCCTTTCCCTTCCCTCCCTTCCATTCCCTCTATCTCTTGATCACCTTCACATTTGAGAAAGGCCTATCTCCCTGTTTCTTATTGTTTATTTTTATTTTGCTTTTCTTTTATACTCTGGGCTTCTCATAGAAGAGAAATCATATATTTAAGCTTTGTGTCTGATTTATTTCACTTAACATTATAGTCTCAAGGCACATCCTTTTCCTACAAATGACTCAAGTTTATCCTTCTTTAAGGAAGAGTAGAATGCCATTGTGTGTAAATACCATGTTTTATTTATCCATTCATCCACTGAGGAACATCCAGGCTGCTTCCAAGATTTAACTACTGTGAATTCTGCTGCTGTAAACATGGGCACGCATGGATCACTATAATATGATGTCATTAACTCTTTCAGGAAGAGTAATAGCTGGGTCAAATGTGATTTCTACTTTCAGTTTTTTGAAGAATCTCCATAGGGTTTTCCATAGTGGTGGTACTAGCTAACATTCCCACCAACAGTGTAGCAGGGCTTCTTTTTGCCCTGTAGCTTCAGTAGCAATTGTTACTACTGTGTTAGGTTTCTTGTGACAATTTAAGTGAATTTTATTAACTTGCTTAAAATTACAGAAACAGTCTAGTAGACGGGTACCTGATTCAATTATTTGTAATTAAATAGCTATGCTTTTCTTCTTGTTCAGTAAAAATATGAGAGGGTACGATCAGAATACAAAATTAACCGATCTTTTCCATGCATATAATGCTAAGTAATGCTAATTGTGCACCATTAGGAATATGTATTCTTGACACGGATGAGTTGCAAAGAAGCCAGCCTGAGTTTTTGACAGTCCAAAAGTATTTTCGTGGCAGAGTAGGGACCACTTTTTCTTCTGGAAGGAAGAGTGACCCTGAGTCCCTGTCGCTTTGCAGGTTCCTTTTCCCTGCAGGAAGCCATGTCTTAGTAAAAGAAGATTCACTGCTCCCCACAGCTGTAAATGAAGCTACCTGTTAGCTTATCGATTATTGAGATTGGTTAGCAATTAAGTGCTCTCCACAAGCAGGAGTACGAGATGAGATCGTATGGATTTCTCTCATCCCTCATCGTGTCCATGAAGTCGTCTGGGTTTCACTCCCGTGTGGAGAGCACCTGTTCATTTTCCGTTCCCCACACAGGCCCTGCAGGTCGGCAGTGTCGCTCACTCTCTCAGCAGGGCATCTCAGCTGAGATCAAGGTGAGACCCTCTTCCTCCAAGGTCTCTGACTGTTCCCTCTGAACCTCGTCTCTCCTTCTAGGTCAAGGAAGCCTTTTTATTGCGGAAGTTGTGATCTGCACTGTGTCTCAAAGAACGGGCTGGAGGCAACCAGAGAAAGGAACAGAAAACAAAGGGATGGGATTGTACTGTGACCTTCTTGGACTCTGGTGGTGATCGTTCCTTCCAAAGAGGCACATACCTCCATACACTCCCTTCTGCTGAAACTAAGACCTTGCTGGAAAATAATCAGCCTTGAAAACTAGAGACCAAAGTGCCCTATGGGCTCGCCTGCCGTCACCACGCCCTGGCTCCGTGCTGCTTTGTGAGGCAGGCAAGGCCAGGACAGACTGACAGGGCTGGAGGTTTTAGCTCTAGTTTTCCAGGCTATTTTCCAGCAAGGTCTTATTTTCAGAGAAACACAATATCTATAGGTATTTAATATAAATCTCCAAAAGTCAGTCTCATATCTACATGCACATGTGCAGTCATATATCCATATATGGGCATATAATAGATGAGAATAAAATTAAAAACAGGAAGAAATGACAAAGGCTTTTTAAAAAAAAATATTCTTTCAGTTTTGAGCTAGAGTCTTGGCTAAGTCAGTAAAGGACCCACGCCAGCCTCAGGCTCATGGAGTGCTTGGATTCTGGGAGTGTGGCACCAGGCTCAGCTCGAAGACTTTATTTCCAAAAACTGATTTCAGGACTTTGTCTCAGGGAAATTTCAAAGTTGCCCCATGAGGTCAGGGCTAGATGCAGGACTCTATTATAAACGCATTTTATTTGTTTTTCCAAAAAGGGAGAGAGAACCTGCTAATCTCTCCTCAGGGACATACTCGCGGTCTGTTCAGTCTTTAAAGAACACTTCGTGGGGACTTGGCCTCAGGAGGGCACTTTCATGACAGCCGCCTGTACTCTGAATTGATAATGATGAGGTCTGTTGCCCAGCAGTCCTTTTTTTTTCTTCTTCTTTTTCTTTCTTTCTTTTTTTTTTTCTTTTTGCAATTCTTGTATTGAACTAAGGGCCTTTGAACAGAGCTACATCCTTAGCCCTTTCCTAAAATGTAATTTTTGAGACAGGGTCTTGCTCAGTCTCTACATTTTCCAAGCTGGATTTCAACTTTCCATCTTCCTGCCTCAGCCTCCCGGTTGACAAACATGTGCCATCTCTCCTAACTGCAGCCCTGTTTTGAAAGCCTGTCCACAGTCAGAAGAGGAGTAGACACTGATTCCAAGGTTTCTGATTCCTTCCAAGGAATTCCCTTTCCCTTTCCCATTTCCTTTCCTCTCCTCTCCCTTTCTGTCTCCCTCTCCCTCCCCCCCCTCTTTCTTTCTTTCTTTTTTTTGGGGGGAGAATTTCTCATTAGGTAACCCAGGTTGGCCTTGAACTCATAGCAATCCTGCTGCCTTGGCCTCTGGAGTGCTGGGATTACATGTGGGCCACCACGCCCCGATGTCCATGTTCTTTATAATGGTGACCTTATCGATGTGCTTTTCCTGCACAAAAGCTTTGTCCACATGAGGGTAGGACAGCTTCTATTTATATGTTTCAGCTTCAGAATATTCTTCCTGCATGCCCCTCCTCTTTCTAAGCCTTCCCCAGGTGGCTTCATAGCAGATCAGAAAGCAAGGTATTGTAGGTCATCCCCTCTCCATGCAGCTGTCCAGGGTCCTCAAGAGGAGGAGCCCTTGGTTTCCCATCCTTGGGTAGGATGCAGAGCTGGGAGTCTTGGTTCTTGTGGACATGAGGTGGGACATACTGAGCACTCAGTTTGCAGTGGGTCAGGAGGTTCTGAGGAGCCGGAGTCCACCGAGGTGCAATTCCTGCCTGTCCTTTGCTGATGGGGACAGGATACCCAGAGGCCTGCGCTTCCTTGTGGCACAGGTAAGAATGGAGGGGTTGGATCCTGCTCCCACCAAGTCCTGTTGGCCCCAGGCTTCTCCCCAGAGGAGAGGGCACAGGAGCTCATGAGGGTGAAGAATGACTCTACCCATATGGTCTTCCCCCAGAACTCCAGCTTCATCCCGCTCTGTTGCCCTTCCACCTGGCCAGCCTGCTGGCCACTTGCACAAATGTCCCTGCTCCTGCGGGTACCCTTCCTGCCACTCAGCAATCTCTGCCTCCATCACTGTCTCCCAGGGAATCTCCAACCTCACAAAGCCTCCTCTGCTCTGCCGAAAGTGGCACCCACTTTCAACGCATTGGGTGCCTCGTTCTATCTGGGCATGGTTGAGTTTATGGCATTTTAATGTGTTTGTGTTTGTTGAGAAATAATAATTTTGCTTCATCCAAACAACAGAGGAATTTGAAAGGGCGATCAGCTCCGTCACAATGCTTGAAAGGTGAATTAGGAACGGATCTAGCTTTGGGCAGGAAAACATGTTTTAACAGTTTGGAACTGACTCAAACCTGAGCAAGGGAACACACCAAGCCTCTACTGTTAAAAAAGATTTTCCTTCGTAGTGGGAAAATGGCATGCATTCTTTTCTCTTCACTTTTACTCCTAGCGAATGAAAAACTGTAACTTTAAGGTCCTACAATAAATAATTAACTTCAAACTGTATGCAGAAATTTTGTCATATTCCAAGCAGATGCATTCAGGAGATCTGGTTATGCCTTTGGGTTAAATATGGAATTTAAATTCGTGGCAAGGTAAACATGGATTTTACTGATTATTGAATCGTAAGGAAAGGTGTGCAGAGGCCAAGAACATGAGATTCAGAATCAAGACAAAGATTTCACTCCTGCCTTTGCTACTCGCTGAGCCTGTCCCTCCGGGCAAACTCATTTATCCTTCCTGGGTCTTAGCGATTTTAGCTAAGAACATTGCTGTCTGCCTCAGAGACTTGTGAAGATTTAATGACATAATATATGTGGATTTTGCACACTGTAGAATATTATAAAAATGTTAGCAAGTATTTAGCTTTGCTCTTTCCAAAGCAGAAATATACTGTGGTTTAAAAATCCGTATATTGAGTTTGCTATCTCTCCAGTCCTCAATGAATTGATACCAAGGTTACTGTGAAAATAAAGGCTTATGCTATTTTACCTCTGTTAACTATGGAATGAAACCATTTAGCATTTTGTGTTGGCTGATGGTGTTACTATAAACACCTGTGTTTGGGATTGTGAACTCAGAGAACATCAGAGCTAGAGAAATCTTGCTGCTAACTCGGTCCAGTTTCCCTTGATCTTGTGTGGTGAGATCTGGGGAGGGAGTGATGCTTGCCTTGTGCCACCAGCTTCCTGTGGGTGATGCAGGGCACTAAGTCACACCTTGAGTACTTCTGCCTCTCTGCTCACAAGTCCCATACTTGTGCACCAGGCGAGGCAAATGGCTGATGGTGCAAGAGGTGATCAACATAGGGTAAGCCTTTAAATTAAAAAAAAATTATTATAGTAAGTGACCTGTTGCCATTAATCTGCTCTATTACTCCTCCTCATTCTAATGCACTTACTCTATTGTTCTTACCACTTTCTAAAGTTATCCTGGGAGTCCTCTGTTGATACCAGGTGACTCCAGATCTTCCCTGAGGTCAAAATGACCAGAAAATGGAGATGTTTTGAATCAGTTTGCACATCCAGCCAACCAGGACAGCACAACTAATGACCCTCAGGAAAGAGGACTCCAGAGCTGCTGCACAAAGCAGCAAGGATGATGGAAAGAATTGTTGTTGTTGCTTGTTGTTGTTGTTTGTTTGTTTTGTACCAGCAATTGAACTCATGATCTTATGCTTGCCAGGCAGGTCCTATACCACTGAGCTATATACGCAGCTGGAATGAGAGTATTGAAAGAGAAAGGAAGTATGTTGAGGGGGATTAACTGCAATATGTCTTTTATTGTAAGTTTGAAAATTGGTGCAGTCTTGTATTTTTTGGATACTGCCACCTGTCAACATAACTGCCTATGTTTCATTGTTACACAGTTTCTCGGGTTTTTCTGGGGTAGAGCTATGTACCAATGAAGGAGCATCCCTTTCTCCAACCAACTGTGGATGCTGGATGAGTCTTTAACTCTAATTACTTGCTGAAATCCAGGATTCTCAGCAGTGATTTTCCCTAAGGCTGTGGTGCAATCGGTCATCTAAGGCATGGGGAATGGTGCATGGGAGTGGTAGATTCCATCGCTTGTCCTTTAACTAAAGTTTTCTCCAAGTCTCTTTGAAGGAATGATTTGCCTTTAGGAAAAGGGAACTTTTTGCTTTTTGTTTACTGTTGGCTTGTTTTCCCTTTGTTTTTGTATTTGAGAGTAAAACTGTGAAATAGTCACAGAGGTAAAGGAAGGGAGGACTTTAGAGTTTTGCCTTCTGAAGTTCTTCATCAGCCACACATCATGACAGTTCCTACAAAGTTCAGAGGGTCCAGAAAGTGGGTCCCTAACACAGGCTCCCTGGAGATCCTCAAGCAATCAGGGGAACCTTTGGTTTTTTTGCTTCTGATGGGAAGAAATTTTCCCCTGGTCTATAGGGCACTTTAGAAAGCAGGTGAGTTCCTTAAGTGCTTGCTGACAGTCCTTTGATAACAGAGGCACAGCGGTAATTGTACTGGAAAAGGTCCCAGAAAGAGACTTTGTGAAACAAGTCCCCAAACATTCTGTTCTCATGGCTAATGGCTCCACTCACAGATGCTTCCAAACGACTAATGGCCTTCGTTTGTGTCTGCCTCTCTCCATTCTAAACCTGACAGGAGGGAAAGAGCTGTCCCAGAGCCGGATGCTGCCACTTAAGCCGTGTGATTGCTCTTATCTCAGAACACAGAATTGCTGTGAAAAGTATGTCCAGCACTTGCGAGGGTAGGACCTGGGCCTGATTCTGAGTTTTCATTCTTTCCCACAGTGAGATCTCACCAAGGGCCTGTTATTTTTCATTGTGAAGTTTCATTCTCTTTGCCTTTCATTATTCAGTCTGGGGTAATAGAGCAAGGCCTTTACAATCAGAGAGATGGGGTTCAAACCCTGCCTGCAATTCATACTGTTGGAGTTCTGGAATAGGTAACATAGAACTAACAAGTCATTGCTTCTCTATGAAGAGACCATTGGGTTAGTGTTTTGGAGGGTTCAGTCAGGTCATGTGAGTTATGCATCTCATGCCAAATCCATGCATCACTTACTAGTAGTGTTTCTGTCTACTGCACAGGATACAATGGATTGACATAAGTTGTGAATGGAAGGTAGAGCAAAACAAAAAGAAGAGAGTAATATTTTGGTTAATTATCTTTCCACAAGATAGAGAAAACAAAATGTTTTGTATTTAGTGTAACCAGTTGCCATACCAAAGTGTTCCCCAGAACCCTCCTTTATTTTGTTTAGCAACATAAGTTCTATACCAGAAGAAAGAATCATGCTGAAATTCCCAAGGATACCTTCTTAAAATGGTGAATCATCATGTCATTTTTAGGGGTAGTTTCCTTTAAGAAATTGAGTGAATGAGTATCTTCTATGGCCCAGAAACAAGGTTTAATAAACTTGCCTGATCTTAGCAAATTTCAAAAGGTGATTCACTGTGTCGGGGATTTGATACCTTGGAAGGCATTGAGCGTGGTAATTCTAGATTCTTTCTTTGATTTTTATGGGTTATGTTCACAGTGGGACATGAATGCCAAAATTGCTAAGAATGTAAACTGGGATGTAACATTTAGGAAAGTGATTTTACTTTTCCAGAATGATCCTGGACTTCAACAGTCAGACTCATCATCAATGAGTGGACAAATACCACTCAGCAGATTGTGATGGGGAAACATGAATAAAGAAGCTGTGTGACAGTGGGGTCTATACGAATAACAGATCCGCTGCAGTTCAGCCTATTCCATACTTGCATTGGAAAAGGGACTTTGAGTCCATCTTGACAGGGGTTTTTGGGCAAATAAATTAACAGGGACAAGTGTTGATGCTTCAAGAAGTTTTCAATTTCCTGCTACATGGGGAAATAAGGTTTGAGTCATTAATGGAGAAAAATAAAAGGATTGTGCCTTCATACTGACTATATTAGACAATATGCTTTCTTTTATGCTTTTGTTTTCAATGATCTATTTTTATTTCCAGGATATTTATTACCTTCTATCCAAACTCTGAGAATTTTTGTCTTGTATGTGAGTAGTGTGACCTTAATCCTGCCACACCAGTTAAATGAGATTAAGAAATACCTAGCATTATTAATAAAGCACATTTCTGGGTTTGTCTGGGTGGTCACGAATTTGTGACCTTGGGTCTATGCCTGGTCTGCGCCATTCTTCTCTGGTGCTGTCCCTTGCTCTGCTTCTGGGCCACCATGAACTGCTTTTCCATGCCCTTCTGCCATGATGTTTCTGCCTTGAACCAGCTGACCATGGACTGACTCCCCTGAAACTACAAGACAAATTAAACCCCTCCTCTTTTAACTTGTGTTTGTCGAGTAGTGTGTCTTGGGGACCAGAAAGCTGAGTAATACAAACAGGATAACTTATGCCTTGGCAGAAGAGGCCATACATATTGAATGTTCCTCTAAAGCAGAGGTGTTGCCTGGGAGGGAGATAAGTGTTGATTTTGAGGACTGTACCCATGAGGTAGTATCTGTAATAAAAATAGAAATCAAGATCAGACTCATTTCTAGTGACATCGTTGTAACCTTTGATAGGCTTAGTGTAACCAAATGCTGTACCAAAGGACTAGATAGAAATAAATGCCTATTATAACACTACCTGACTTCATTTACTTGTGCATATATATATATATGTATGTATATATCTATATCTATATCTATATATGTATATGTATATATATTTCTCTCTCTTCTTTGAGTGGGTTTGTTTTTTGATTGTCTGTTTATTGTCTTTTGTTTTCTAATTTGTTTGTTTAGGCTGGGTTGTTTAGATAGACCTTATTTTACTGGCTATGACTTTTCTTTTTCAGATATATGAGTTATATGTTGTCATAATGTTCTCAAACCTGAACTTCTTTGGTCACAACTAGGTGAGATTTCTGTCTCTTCCCACTCTGATTTCCTTTGATGCCACCAGTTCTCATGTGGGATGGTGGCAAGGGTTTTGAGAATTTGACTAATGGTAACTCTAGTTTGGGATAATTTAGTCTGGGCTTAGTTTGACATGTGGTTCACAGACAACCATGCATAATTAAACTTCTGCTAATTGGCCTAGTTTCTGTGCTGATTTATCAAGTGCTTGTGATGAAAAGTTGCAGGGCTAGAGATCCTACCAGGAATTAAATGTGTCCTACTGGAAAGGTGTTTGGACTTGGAAGTAGGTCAGTGGTGGAAGGATAAATGATTTAAAATATATTGAGCTGTAAGCTTATCAGTGAAAAAATGTTTTTTTAAAAAAGTACTTGACACAGAAATATTTGGTAATAATCCTCAGAATTTACATGGCATTACCAACTACTAGTCATGAAGCTAGAATACATGTTCTAAAGTATTAATAATTTTTAAAAAGACAAATTCAATCAACCATGCTAGAAGAAAGATTGAATTATCTTTCTGTTCTTTCTATCAAAAATAATGTTACAAAATCAAAATGCAAAGATGCAATCAAAGAGTGTACAGCTAGAATATACGGGAGGAGCCAGACATGGTGGCACACACTTATAATTCTAGCACTTGGGAGGCTGAGGCAGGAGGATAGCCACAAGTTTAAGACAAGATTGGGGCACATAGTGAGTTCAAGGCCAACCTGAACTACTTAGCAAGACCCTGTCTCAAAAAGAAGCAAATACAGAAGTGCATCAGACTGTTATATAATAAAATATTATTTCTCCTTGATTTATGATATTTGTGATATTAGTTTTTTTTTAAATTTGTACTTTGCAATTTCCTTTCTTTTAAAAATATTCATGTTTGTACCTAATTTGGTGCTCTTGTCCCTAAAAAATAAAGAGTTTAAGTCCCAGAAGACTGGCCTGTGCCTGGGCTTACCTTTCTCCCACATGTACCGCATCATTAGTAAACAGAAGTCTAATCGCTTCTTTGTTTTAACAGTGATGAACTATGGTTTGCTTTAATACATACTACTCCATCGAATATAAATCATACCATCAATTGTCCAATGTTCTCAACATCAGAGGCATTAAAGTGAGAAAAACTGATGTGCGAGGCAATGAAATATGGTCTATGACTCAGCATATCTGAAATAGAAAGAGGCAACTCTTCAGACGCCTTCAGTGAGTTTAGAGCACTCTTTCCGTATCTCGTCCCCCCTCAGCTGCCCTGTCTATTGAAGTCCTAATATATTTAGCAATTGGTTATCAGGAAGACAGCAGGTTAGCGAGGAGATGAGAATCAACTACAATGAGTCAGGCTGGGTTTGAATTTTAGCTCCCCTAAGTGATACCTGTACATGAGCCTGCACAGTAGCACAACCTCTTTGTACAACAGTGTCTTCCTGCGTGGCATATTGCTTAGCAGTGTGCAGTTTGCAGGCTTGCTATGTGACCTAAATCAATATATGCATTAAATATTCTTACATATCTAGTTAGTTCAATGTCTAAGTCATGCTAAGTGCTGTAAGCTATTTGTGGAAACAAATAAATTGTTGGAGACATTTTTAGAATTTAAGGATTGATAAAGAAACCAAGCTCAATAAGCTACATACTTTGTACAACACAATCCCAGTTCTCTAAAAACCTGAGAATGAAGAAAGAAAGATGCCCTAAGAAGAATTTAAAATGAATTTTATTTTACAGCATGATTATATCAATTATTTTATTGTGTGAGTGAATGTGTGTGTATGTGCCATTAAGGGGCTAACCCAGGGCCTCACACACGCTAGACAAAAACTTTGCTACAAAGCCGGGCATGGTGGTGCATGCCTGTAACCCCAGCACTTGGAAGGCTGAGGTAGGAGGATCACTGTGAGTTTGAGGACAGCCTGGGCTATGCAGTGAGCTCAAGGCCAGCCTGAATTGCATAGCAAGACCCTCTCTCAAAAAACCAATCCAAACCAAACCAAATCAAAACAAACAAACAAAAAAATTTCGCTACACAGCCCCAGCCCTTGCTCTGAAATTGATCTTTTTATACCATCTTTCATATTTTTGTTCATTGTTCACCATTTAGGTTGGTTTTGCAAACAAAATATTCTAAAATATCAGTCTGCAGACTATAAATATTAAAACCTCTTTATGTTATTTTCCTGCTGCTGCTGTGACGGATCACCATAAAGCTAGTGTTTTAAAACCACAAAAAATTATTGTTGAACAACTCCAGAATTCGTAAAACTGAACTGCATCTCCTGGGGCTGAATCCAGTGCTAGCAAGACTGCATTTCTCCAGGGCCTTCTAGAGGAGAGTTTGCTTCTGCCATTCCTAGCGCTTAAATGAGCCTGCATTATTTTTTTAAACTTATTTTTATGAGTACATGTTTGCAGTAGACAATTACCATCTTCATAGTGCTGAGTTGGTAAATACATGTGACACATCTTAATTCTTTTTTTATCTTCTTACCTTCCTGCTTCTCCATCTCTTGTTCACTGTCTCCCTTATAAAAGATCTGTCTCCCTCTTTCCTATTATTTATCTTTCATTTTGCATGTTAAGCATTTGTATTTCAAGTTTCTTGTGCAAGATAAGCCATGTGATGAACTCTCCAGCTGGCTCCATATTCATGGGTCCTGGTCCTAGACTTTGAAACTCTTGCCCTGTCTAAGGAAACTTACCACTGCATTGGGCTCATCCAAGTAGTATATTATTTCATTGTCTCTTTAGTCACTTCAGTCATGTACATTTTTATTTCAGAGCTTATGATTTAATTATTTGCAAGTCACAAAAGTTTCATTAAATACTCCTACACTCACTTGTAGAATTTGATTCAAATTCCAAACTCTGTACTTCCACATACTTCTTAAGTTAAATTCCTTTCTTCTAACTGTTCTGAGGGTATTTGACTTCTGTATTTGTCTCAAGTCATTTTCCTGTTTGCTCATCCCAAACTACTTTCCTCCATGACTACTGTCTTTTAAGTAGGGACAGTCCTCCTGGGAACCATGTCTCCAAACATAGGTGGGGAGGAGGCTATATAACTCTCCTCTGGAGCAAGTGCACAGTCTGAGGAATTCTCTTAGAACCTAAACTTGGCATGGATATCAATGACTGCAATGGGTTTGAATCCTACTCTCCTTGGTACTGGTGGTACAGGAATAGACAGAGGGGCTGAGGGGAGCAGGACTCAAAGGAATTTCCCTCTAGGATAAGAGAAATTTATGTTGCAAGGGGGAAAGCATGTTGGTAACTTCAGGAATTTTAGATGTTTCTGTGCTGTGTGCCGAATGTGCCATTCTTGATATTAGTGATTCCATTTATAGTCAGCCTGAATCAGTCAGCTTTCTGGTGCTCAGACAAGGTACCTGATACTGCAGCTCAAAGGAAAAGACATTGATTCTTGGCTCGTGGTTTCAGAGGTTTCAGTCCATGGTCAGCTGGCTCCAGCACATAATGTCATAGTGCAGGAGACATATAATCAGCCATGGCACACTTCCTAATTTCTTTTACTCACCTGCATTCCACATTGTGATCCTCTCCATCCCCACCACTGCCCTGTACAAGTTCCCTCATCAGACACAGACTTTCACTCTTCTGCTTGGCTCTGGGATGCTTCTGGGCCATCAGCTTACTTCCGCACCTCTTTAATGACTTTTCGCTCGCTACTTTGTCCTTGCAAAAACAAGGCAGCCCCACGAGGATTCTAACAATATTTCCCCACTCAGCTAGTGTAGACTTCGTTTACTTTTTTCTTTTTTTCTTTTTCTCCTTTATCTCATCTTAGGACCAGGAGTGCATGCCTCTTTCAGTCACTTATCTTCTTTCTTCTGATGGGTGCTGGTATGCTTTTGTTGAAGCTTCTATGATCTAGCAAGGACCTTTTCTCACCTCTTCTATGATTATCTCGTAACTCTTCCTCTTCCTTCATCTTTCTCCTTCTCTTCCTCTCCCTCCCTTTCCTCCTTCTCTAATTTTCTCTTTTCATCTTTCACAATCCCATCTTTCTACTCTGCTTCCATTGTGTGGACCTCATCTACAAGAAAGCATGATTCAAACATCTCTCAGTCCTTTATCTCTTCAAATTCAGTATTGTTATTTGGAAATCTAGTTATAGGTAAAGCTCTGGAATTTGCTGTTACCTCTGAAATCACAGCACCTACTATCTTTCTGTACAGAGCCTTGGATTTTTCTTGCTTTTAAGAATGAGCATACTTTTAAAATATGTTAAGGATTTCAAAGTAAGTGTCTTTTTTTTTAATTTTCAATGAACTTCTTATTTTTATCTCTTTGGTCATGGGTTGCTGGATTCATTTTTATTATTACTTTCTTGAAAATACTATGAATTCCTCTGCCCTCATTTTCCTCTTTTTCCCAATCCCAGAAGGAAATTATGATTCATCTTACTGCCTGCACCTGGGCAGTGAGATCTGGCTGAGGGAAAATCTCACAAGTAAGACAACTATTTGTGCTTCCCTACACAATCGCTAAGTGGAAAGGAGAATTGCCTAGGATCCTTCCATGTGTCCCTAATAGCTCCTTTCATCATGGTCCAAGATGACTACTGCAAAGCTACTTCTCTCCTCAAACCATCCCTTCATCATTCTTGGGGATGACTAGCTTCATATTTCAAACATAAAATTGAAGCCATCAGAAGTGAACGCTTTTATCATTTTTGACATAGAAGCCCTCTTCATATATACTGTGTGACAGCTGATATTCATCTCTTAGGTGTATGCGTCTAGGAGCATAAATTCTAAAACTAAGATGTACCTCCATTCCTAACTTCCAAGGTGATTATGTGTGGATGATACATTGCTCCTGAGAGAAGTTTCTCCTAAAGGAAAGATAAAGTTTGGCTTTTGCCACTTCACCATTCCAATGTTGGTACAGAAACTCCATTGTTCTATTTTTGTTTTTCCAGACCTACAGATTTGGAGGAGAAATTCTGTACGAGAAGCACCCTCACCTCACCTTGCCTTGGGGGGAGGATGCAGCCTACAGTCAGCTGGACCTCCTAGTAAGGCTTTTTGTCACAGACACCTTAGTATGTTTTACAACAACTCTACATCCTGCAGATGTAGTTTTCAAGCAAGACTGGATTTCAGTGGCAACAACTGCAGATTCAGGCAACTTCTGGTCTCCAAAGTTGTTGGAAATGCTACCTTTGCTAACTTCTCCAAATCTATCTGGAGAAATACCTACCCAGATTGGGACCACTCTAACATCCTTCACACCACCAAACCTGCGGAAACATGCACATGTCTTTCCCTTCATTCTGTCTTCATGGTGCAGTACATTCATCCGGCTATCAGTGACTTCACTGTTGTGTTGAATTTCTTTCCGTCTTGCATTTCAATTGCCTCTTTCTTTAACAAATCACTCTCTCCTGCACCCTTAATTTTAATTTCTCTAGTGAATATTTCCACAATGTCTTGGGAACATTTTATAACACTCCATTTAATTTTTTTTTTACTTCATTTGGTATCTCATGCAATTTTCCCCAGAAACTGCTGTATTTCCATCAATAATCACAAATTTCAGCCATTATCCCTCATTCCTTAGTTTAGTGACTACTGATGGCTGTGTGTATTTTGTTTTGAGTTTTGAAAGTTAAAAAAATCAAAAGTTAATACTAGATGCCCTTATACCCAACACCCAGAATCTGCTGTAATTCAACTCCAGTCATATAGTTTCCTTTATCCATCAATTTCATTTCTAAGCCTACCTCCCTAAACTTTGATATTGAATTTGTTGTGTTTCCTACTGCTCCATTTTATAGATATGCCTTTGTTTTTTTAAAGTGCCTTAATTCTATCATGCATGTCATGTCACTATGCAATGAATTGCCTCCACATTATAATAATAAAAGTCTGGTTGGTTTATTTTGTTTCTTACAGTATTCTTTTATATGAATACACTACATTATTTCAGCATTTATATTGTTTCAAGTTTATCTGACACATGCTTTTGAATTTTTCTATAGTGTAAACCAAGAAGCAGAATTTCAGTATAGGAAGCTGTGTTCATTTCAGTTTCATTAGGTTTATAATTGCTTTCTAAATTAGTTTTATAAATTGGCAGTGTCAGACATCCTGAATTTTGTCAATTATCGGATGCATAGGCAGCATCTTCTCACTGTTTCATTGATTTACACACTACTGACTTCCTGTGAGGTTGTATCTATTTTTGTATTTATTAGTTATTTTCTCCTCTGGGAATTGTCTGTTTCATTCAATTAATTCTTTTCTGTTTTCCTTATTGAATTTGTTACATTATAAATATTGACTGCTTGGCATTCTTTTCATTTCCTGAAGATCAAAATTCCTTGTTTGATAAACAGTAGAAGTATCTTGTTCCAGTATGACTTGTTCTAATGTTGTATCTATACCTTTATATTCCAGAGGCCTAAAATCTTGATTCTGCATAACCAAATATATCAAGTTTTTCTTTTCTCTGGTTTTAAATTGTCTTATCTAAGATTTTTTTTTTTACATTTTTAGTACTGCTAAAGGTGTTCTGCATTTTTGTCTGAGCATAATACAAATTTGATTTTATGAATTAGATATTTAATGCATCAGGAAGATTATTTTTCTGGGATGTAGGGTAGTGCTCTTGATTTTATTGCACACAAAAATATCAACTGGACATCTTTCCAAGTAATGCATCATTACAGACTGATGTGTACACTGTGCACGCCAGGCACAAATGCCCACATGCATTCGTCTTGTTCTGGCATCTCCACCAGACATTTTCTCTCTATGTCTGAGCCCCTGCCTTAATTTTTCATTGCCATACCTTTTTAAAGTCCTAAGTCTCACAGGGTAAGCCACCTTACCTCTTTTAGACTTTTAGAATTCCTTTGGAAAATGCCAGATAATTACTCAGTTGAGTATTTTTAGAAACTATTTGTTTAGCCCCACAAAAAATCATGTTCACATTTTGATTTAAATAACCCTGAACATATGGAATTTGGGGTGGGAGGAATGGACAACTTCAGGATAGTGAGATTTTTCTATTTATGGGCAAAGTATACATGCTCTTTTATATAATTCCTAAAATCTCCTTCAATAGTACCTTTTACTTATCACATGACAATTCTTCATATTTTGTTGTTTATTTCTACATGCCTTCAGGTTTATTTCTAAATACCTTAAGTTACTTTTGTGAATGACGTCTTTTTTTTTTTTTTTGGTGTAGTTGGTCAGTATTTATTTTTGCATTTTGATCTTGAATTTGTCAGTGCTTCTAAATTTTCTCAGTGTCTGCATTTTGTATACAAATCATCAAAATGTTCTGCAAGAATGATCGTTTTTGCTCTTCATTTTTCTGGTTCTGAGAATCCTTTTGAAAAATAGGTGCATGCCTTACAGCGAAAGCAAGACAGAAGTGTGTGGAAGAACAGGAGGATGCTGAGCAGTCCAGGGTGCGGGCTCTCAGCAGGCAGCGCAGGGAGGCCTCTGTGCTTCCTGTGGCTGCTCACCGAGAGCGTTCACTGTACAGCAGTTCCTGGCCACTACGTGGACCGGGTTCCTCTTTCTGTGGTCGTTGGCCACTCTTGTTCCATTCACCTTGGACTCTGCTTGAGGGACCTTTGTGTGCAGTGGATAGGGAAGTTGTGCATGGGCCTGGCTCTTCCCTTCCCCTCTGATGGTGTGGCTACTGCCAGTGCCCAGCGACTAACTTTCTAGCAGCAGAGACTCCCATGGAGACTGGTGAATAGTTTCCATTCTCCTTCAACAAATTCAACTCCTGCCACGCCGGATACCACGACTCTTGCTTTTTCACACCAATTCCAATCTTAATCAACTTGCAGTTCCCTAAGCATACCCCTGTATTTGCTCCTTTAGATTGTTTCATCTTGTTTTTTTCCCTAAAATTTTAAGAATTTTAATCATTCTCAAGCCTGAAATAAGGTACACAAACCATTTGCAACTGGTGCTCAAATTCTTCCCGGTGTGCCCCGCCCTCTGAGGGCATTCCTCGGAGTAGCTTCAGCAGCAGTCATTCGCCTCCTGACTCAACTCGCCTCTTCCTAGGACCCATGTTACTGTGATGAGTTAAGTCACACTTCCTGGGCTGCCTTGTGAGTTTACTACTTCACAATAAACTATGCTTTTCCTGTTCATCTGGTGTATAAGCATTCAGCATATTTTATTGAATAAGTGTTGTTCCAAGTTTTGTTTAACCCATTTTCTAATACCTAGAAGATGTCATAAGAAGTGATTACAATCACATCTCAGATTTATTATACATGGAGTTTGTGTCTCCCTTTTATATCACTCCATTTAATAGTTTTCAAAGAAAGGAGTGGTCTAAGAAAGTACTCAGCTCACCGTCATCATGCATTTTGTTATTTATTTATTTGCTAGATTTCTAATCCTCTGGGCTTTTATACAGATAAATCCAACTCATCTTTTAAAATTCAACAGGAATCTGATAATGCCCTACACAAGGAAGCTTTGAGCTTGTATGCTTAATTATCCCTGATGCATCATGGGGCCCTGGCCTATGATGTCTTGGATCATTGTTTAATTCCAAAATGCGGTCTTGTTTCCTTTGTAAAATATTAAGATGTTCATGAAATAAATATTGGTGTAAGGTTGAGGAATAGAAATGGCACTTTTTGAATGAAAAGTCTTTTTATATAATGTGAGAATTTGGGCTTAATATAAAGTAAGAAAAGCATGGATTTTTTTATGTAGAAAAAAATGCATTTGGCCATACTATTAAGAAGGTAATTCACACTCATGCCTGAAGAGCAAGAGATAGTGCAGGATGCTAAATTGTGCAAACCCTCAGTTTAGACCAAGGAAAAAAGGTTTACTATTGTGTGTGTGTGTGTGTGTGTGTGTGTGTGAAATTTTCAAAATTTTTCATCTTCTCATGTATAAAGGTCATAGATATTAGTAAGATACATGTTTTACTTTAGGGAGAAAATAGTTCTGTGTAAATGGCAAGCTCTGGAGAAGTGGGATATGATCTTTTCTCCCAAAATGAGTAGCAGAGGATGAAGCATATATTTATTATTGCTATGAAACAATAAGCAGCTATGAATTATTTTCAGTTTTTAAAAAAAATTTGAACAAGTGATTATCTGATGGCAATATTTGACTTCAATGTACAGAATATTTTAAAGTTTGTGTATGTACCCTCGAAATGCAGCACACTTACATCAAGTGTGATCCATCTGAGATCCAGTTGTAATTAAGAAGTTAAAATGGATCTTTAGCATTGTGAGCTTTTTTAAAAGGTGAATTGCTTCTTCAAGCCTCCTCATGTTGAGTGTAAATCGTCACCCACAGGCAGATGACAAGGGGAACTGGACACCGTCAGCCTTGTGCACAGCGCATGGCTAAATCTACAAAGGAGCACTTCTAGGTGTCTCCTGCTCCTCCTGTAAATTGGAGCACTTCTCTGCACTGGCGGACTAACTGCCCTCCCTATTTGGCCAAATTGCAAACTTGCTTTTCCATTTTCAGGGGCTGTTCTTATATTTGGATGAAGTCACACACACAAACTCAGAGCCCAGTAACTCAGATGGCAGAGGCTCAGGTCAGCCAAGTTCCAGGCTGTGCAATAGAGAGAGATGAGCATGCAGACAGATCAGGCCGCCAGAGGCAGGGTTGGGCTCAAATGGGGGGCTCTAGGACGCTGAGTCCGGGAGCTTGCATGTGTAGCTTGTTCACATCCACACATTCTAAAATGTCTCAAATTTCATTTAAATTATTTATAAAACATCTATTTTTTTCTTATGTTCTAAAAGAGGGTCAGTTGCCAGGAGTAGTGGCACGTGCCTGTAATCCCAGCACTTGGGAGGCTGAGGAAGGAGGATTGTGGCCAGTTTGAGGCTAACCTGAATTACATAGAGAATTCAAGGCCAGCCTGAACTACATAGTGAAACCTTGTCTCAAAAATAAATAA
Organism: Dasyprocta punctata; assembly: GCA_004363535.1. Lineage (NCBI taxonomy): Eukaryota > Metazoa > Chordata > Mammalia > Rodentia > Dasyproctidae > Dasyprocta > Dasyprocta punctata. The sequence goes on along the minus strand of RJWM01014151.1, from coordinate 10,732 downwards.
ATAGATAAATAAAATAAAATAAAATAGGCTGAGTTACTAAGAGATAATTTTGAAAATTCAGTAAAGAAGTAAAAGAAGTTGCCTCTCCTTGGTCAACCTCTATTCATATTTTAAATTTTAAATTTTTAAAAATTCTGTTTTGCTTTTTTTTTGGTAAATTAGTTCATATCTTTTTACATAATTGATGTCATATTGTATGGTTAACACAAGCCAAAATTAGAAGGAAAAAACTATCATAATCATCATTATCTTATTATTAGTATAAAATTTATACTTCATTACTTATAGAATCTTTGCTATAATTTCATTAGCAATTTCACATTGCTGGGCTCCTCTGTTAGCGACTCTGTCATGACTATGAAGAGAGTGTGATGAATTCCTCTAGACACGACACTTTTCTCATTTCCAGATCCTCACATAGCGGTGAAATTAGTTGGTCACTACAGGCCACATCTTATCTGATGCACTGGCTGCCTCTGAGAAAGTTTATCATCCTGAACACTATCTTTTTAATAATAAAAGACTCAATGCTGATTCATCTCCAAGGTTTAAAAAATGGTGCGCTCCACTGACAAGCACTTAGATGTCATGTGTGGCCATGAGGACATTCAGCGACGACCCTATTAGGCCTCATGCAGCCAGTGGCAATGTAAACCTTTCAGCTCCTCCTCCACGGAACCTGGCTTGAAAACATCAATATGGGATCTTTCTCTCTGAGCTTTTTGGGCAAACCCCTTCAGTAGCCGTTTCCAAAAAAATTCTAGAGATTGGGAAAGTATTTCTTTATTCCAAGTCCTTCTTAAGTTTCCTTCCTCTTGCATAATAACTAGGGGTAAAGAACACTATATTTTCCGAGACTACCTTGTAGATTTAGCAAATTATTTTTCAAGATAATGCACAGTGACAGGTGACAGGATATTAAAACAGAGCTATTTCTCCTATCATCCCAGGACCTCAACCAATTTCCCCCAAGTAGACCTTCAACAGGACTGAGATAGGAGAAATAAAAGATCGATAGAAAGGAGACTAAAAATTGCACTTTTAAAACTGCAACGTCTGGAACCCAGATGAAGTCACCCAAGGTGACCTACAACAGGATTACCTTGGTTAAATCTGGACTGCTTTCTTTCTAGACCCTGAATCACACCCAGAATTCCTCAGGAATACTGGCTTCACTTAGAAAGTAAAGGGCAGGAAACTGATCCTCAGATAACGGAATGGGTTGAGAGAATTCAAAGAATACTTACACTACCAATCTTAAAAACATCTGGGCCCTTGCTTGCAATATGGACCTGTATCCTTCAGAGGGTGGGGCACCTTTTCTTGGGGTTTCCATTCCCTTGACAGAAACATAAATATTCCCAGTTGCAGGAATTCAGCACCTCTTCCTGTTTTCGGCCCGCACTGTATTTCTTTGAGTGTGTACTCTTTAATATTTGCCTAGTAAACCCTTCCCATGCCTCTCACTGACTAGTCCTGAAAATTATTTTCCCATGGCAGGAGTCGGCAAACCTACAAGATGAGCAGGTTAGGTTCCTCTGTCTTGGCTTTAAGCATCACCTCAGACTATTTCCTGGGACAGGGCAAACTCAGGGCTCTAAGGTAAGCAAGCCGATTTGCGTGGACTTGTGACTCCAGTACTGAGTGGTGGCGTCACTGACTGTGACTTCTATGTAGCAGGATAATGATGCACGCAGGGTGAAAGCAGTAACAGGAGCTCTGATTTATTCTACACCTTCCTTTCTAGGTTCTGTAATAAATATTGTATGAAAATTGAGCCATCTCATGCTGCTCCAATTTAAATTTTTAATATTTAAGTAATGAAAAGCATGTTTTATCTGTTTATTGAGATCCCTAGCTTGGTGGAGTGGAAGATGGTTATTTTGTTCCTGCTCCTGCTTTTCAGTGTCATAGTGTCATGAATCCCTTACCTTTTCCTGCCCTGACCTCAGGGATATTAAGTGGACCAGATGAGTATCAGGTCAATGCATTAGTTCTTACCCAGTTTAAAGCTTCATGTCACCTCTGCCCCTTGTACCCTGACTCAAGGTCAGCCTGGATTTGCATTCCTTCAGCTTCCAGGCTGCTGTGGTCAGCATGTGCACATTTCCCTCCTCTTACTGGTCCACTTTTCTTCATTCATCTCCATCTGACCCTACTTGAAAGAGAAGAGACAGGAGTAAGGAAGGTCCTGTCTTTTTGGACAGGGGAAATTTTTTCTTAGGATTAATGTTTGCTGAGCATTACAGATGCACAAATGGCTTGAGTAGCACTTTTGCAGATTTCTTTGCCATCTCCTTGCTGGGAGTCATTCCTGAGCATCCGTGATGGGATATGTGGATGGCTGATGATTGGCTGCCTCTCTCTTTTAGCTTCTGTGTCTAATGGTACAGTTCCATCTTCTGTCTACTGGGACCAAATTCAACCCTCCCAGAGGTCCACATGGCTGCTATTCTTTCCGGATGACTAAAGCCTGGTTTCCTCTAGCAGATCCACTTGCTCGTTAGAGTGCAGAAGCAACTGTGAGATGAATTTCAGTGCACACCCTACAACCAGAGCAGCTCCAGCCAGCTCCCGGTTTCCAGGCTTCTCTGAGGAAGGACGTGCACAGGTCCCCAGAATCCAGGCAACACCGTTGGGCCCCCAACCTCTCACCTCCAACGTTGCCCTGGTCCTCTGGAAACAGTGATCATGCATTCGATGCCCAAAGGAGACAGCCAAAAACTGATGCCACCACAATTAGATGCTATCGTGGAACTCTAGAGATGACAGAGATACAGGCTTGCTGTCAGGAAACATGAATTCAAATGTGACCTTTGCAGTTTTTAGATTTTTGTAACTTTAAGAATATCATTGAATCATTCAAGTCTCAGGAGTCACGAGAACATAATGTTCAGCTAATCAGAAAGGAAAATGACTACCAATGTGCTACAGGCCACACAGACCCACCCTGAGTTTTGCTTGTGTGTTGATACGTATTTCTTAAATTTAGGAGACACCCACCCACCTGCCAGGAAGGACCTTTCTTTTTACACAAGAATTGGGCTTCCTGCATCAACATGGGACAAAGATACATTTGCACAGTGTGTGCAGGAATGAGTTTTTCTGGGAATAGTGCAGCAAATTTCACATCTGAGAGTAAAATTCTTCATTTTTTTTTTTTTTGAGACAGAGTTTCAGTATGCAGTCCAGGCTGGCCTTGAACTCACTCTGTAACTCTGTAGCCCAGGCTACTTGTGGCGAGGCTCCTGCCTCAGCCTCCCAAGTGCTGATTACACAAGTGCACCACTATGCCTGGCTTCATTCTTTAAAGCGGCAATGTCTCTGCCAAGGGCTCAAGTGCCTGTGATATTGAGGGCAAAGTAAGGTGTGTGGAGGGTCAGTAGTGCAGGTGGTAAAAGAATTTAGGAATACAGAAAAGACAAGAGTTCATTTAGTTCAGAGTACATGGTAAGAGGGGTAGCAGGCCTAGTTTCAGGAGAGGAACTGCACAGTCAGGAGGAGAGGTTGGGATTTTTCAAGGGATAGAATGTGGGTTAAGGATCTGTGCAGCAAATCCAGATGTCTTAGAAATGCTATTTCTGGGACGACTGGTTTTTATTGATCTTTTAGGAACAGTTTTGCTGTTTCCAAAATTGTAAGCTAAAGTTGCAAACTGTTAAGGCTTTTTGCTTAAGCCTCCCAAAATGCCCTTCAGGCTTACGCAAGGATGTCTGCATCCTTCAACTTTTTAGGAAAGATGGGTCATTAGCTCATGAGGGGACTGAATAGTTCTGATATTTATTTTTGTCTTGTGCTGCTCTTATTTAGCATTAGTTCAGCCCCACATGAGTGTCCAGTGCTTGCTGGGTAGGCTTATATCACCAGAGAAATTTTGTCATGAGAGCGTTAACTGATTGGCCGCCCAAAGATGGACTCTCAGGAAGAAACTGGTATAACTGTTCCTCACCTTACATCTGATCTCTTCTTATAAACACTCTAGTTTTCCCTTCACACACCTACTACACTTGAGATAAGCAAATAATTACAAATCATTTTCTCACTTTATGCCTCCTAATTGTGTGTAGAATTGATTTCAAAAAACCATAGAAAAGCATGACATTCCTTTCAATATTTCATCCATCACCGAGTGCTAACACTGAATCTGGGGTTTGATCAAGGTATCCGGCAGTGGAATAAACCACTTAATTTGGTATCAATCCAGTTACATCCATGAAACACAGGTGAGCTGACCCTCATTCCTTGCAAGCAGAGTATTTTCATTGGTGTACGCTTTAATTCTGAAGGACACCTTCTCTTATCTCTTTGGTTAAGACAAGATCTGGCTGCTGTCATTGATTATACTTTCCTTTAGTGCCTTGGTCTCCCCAAGTCAACTGCCATGCATTGGGCATTATCTTAGTTACTTTTCTTGTTGCTGAGACAAAATACCGGACACCTCAAGTTAAAGGGGAAAAGGTTTATTCAGCTCACAGTTTGCAGAGGTTTCAGTTCATGATAGTCTGGCTCCAAGGCAGGATGGCTCACAGCAGAAGGGCAACAGTTCATGGTGGCAGAAGATAGTAAAAGTAACGAGATAGAGGGCCAAACCTCTTTCTGTCCCTTATATTGTATACAGGCTACCAGGATTAGGGCCGTGTCAATGCAATCAGTGGACTGATCCAGCAATCACCCACCCTTAATCCCCAAACCCTTCATCCCAGCATTGCACTAGGAATCAGTCATACTCTAGATTCAGCCACCTCCACCAAAACCCTAGGACTGCATGAGGCTTTGGGGGGACATCTAGACACAGTCATAACAGGCATCACAGAGGACACTTAACAAAGCGGGATATTCATTTATTCAAATGTAGGCTCTATGTTCCCACCTCAATTCTTTGCATTTATTATATTCGCTTCCTAAAATGCTTGCCCCATTGCTCATTATTCTGCTTTGTGAAGTGTAGATCTAGCTGAACTTGTGGAGAAATAAGAGAATTGGCTCCACAAATTGTACTTTTTCACTCAGTTTCTGTGGCAATCTGTGGCTATTTCCTAAGGATAGTTCACTGGGTAGCAACCACATTAACATATTTAAATACTGCTTTTAGGAACTACTTTTTAAAATTTATCCACAAGCTAAGTAACTGAAACAGTAAATAAAGCCAAAAATGCACAATAGAAATTGTGAAATAGGAATAATTTTTCAAAAGGAAAGAGAACCTAGGGAGGGGGAAAGGAAGAAAGGAAGGAAGAGAAAATAAAAAGATGATAAGAGGAAGATAAAATGGAAACAAAGCTTTGTAAATGAGGAGAAGAGAGGTCTAAAGGAAGAGGAGGGAATTGGGGAAAAGGAGGGATCAAGGTATATCCTGTACAGGAACAAATTTCCTCTGATGAATGTGATCATTGCATATATCTAAATTGTATCAATAAAGCTAAATTTAAAAATAGAATCCAAATATCATATTTCAGGGAGGAGCAATAGAATTGAGACTCAAAGGGGTTTTCTATGATCAGTTTATGGGAATCATGATCTAATAGCACAGTAGGCCTCTATGATTTAGTGAATATGTAGAATGAAAGTGAAGTCTATCTACCCTCTTGGAATATTTGGATTTGCAGATTCTGACTTTATCTGAAACATGATAACCAGTACTCAGATCACATCCAAGGTAAAAACATGCAGTAGGGAAAACTGTGGCAAAAGAATAATTGGACTGTGAGGAAAACTTGTGCAACTAGAAGAGATTTCCCTTTCCCTCATTACACAGGTTCCTCCTGATTCCCGGAATCTACTGTGAGACATAGATTTCTTTTTACTCTTGCAGTAAATTTAATTTAATTATGTCATTTTTTTTCAGGTGCATTAGAGTGAGTTACATGCCCAGAGAACTACTCTGTGGAAAAAGTAGGTCACAAGGTGGTCTCTTTTCTATGATAGTATGGTGGTATGATAGTATGATTGTGTTAGCCAAAATGAGGATTTTAACAGCCACCACAAAGGAACTGAAAAAATGGATGGGCATTACTGACAAGCTTAAGAGCCATTTCTGCATAACTGACTCATTCTTAAACACATTTACTAAAGAGAGTCCAAACAATTTCCACCTACATCACTACCTTCTAATAGCAAAGTCATCAAAAAATATGGGCTCTGAAAAATAAAAATTAAAAAAAAATATGGGCTCCTTGAAACAAAAACACATTTCCACTCCCCAGTAACTTATATATGCACATTTGTATAAGCATGTAAGTACACAGCAATGTTTTGATTCCCATTGTCTTGAATCCATTCTTTCTTCTACCAAAACAACTATACTTTATCTTAGTGAAGTTTGTTGTTGGAATTGTTTATTTTTTGATGAAATACTGTTTCCTATTGTCTTTCTTCTAACAAAGCAAATTTACTTTCTCTTACAAAGGTTTGTGGATGGAACTGTTTAGTCTTTGATGAGATATTATTGCCTTGCTAGCTTCCTATTGAGAGTGATTTCATGGGCTTGGTATTTTGGAGAGCCTCATGCAGGACATGCACACTAGAAAGCTCAAATGCCTTAATTTCCAGGGGTCTTCTTCTCCAGAGAGAAAGCCAGGAAGAGAGAAAGAGCTACCATTACTAAACAACTTGAAAGTACCAGAGGTTTCGGAAATGCAAGTCCACTCATTCCTCTACCTTTTCATAGAAAACAAGTATTTGACCATCTTCTGAACTTCACGCATCAACCCTCATCTTCATGTAGAGTCTATGTCTGTCAGAATGTACCCCAAAGTTTTGTGATCCAGAATCTAAGGGCAGAGGTATCAAAAGGACAACAGAGATCTGGAGAGAGAGCAGAAGGACAAGGAGGCTCAAAAACTAAAGATGAACTGGATGTAGAGGTGTGTACCTGTGATTCCAGCAGCCCTGGATGGTCAGAGGATCACAAACTTGAGCCCACCTTGGGCAACATAGCAAGACTGTCTCAACATAAAAAATGGTGTTTGGAATGGAGCTCAGTGCAAAGGACCTAGGTTCAATCCTCAGCACTGCCATGCAAGGTAAACCCTGAAGCTCAGAGAGGGACAGAGAAAAACAAAAACATTTGCAAGAGATAAATAACAGGAATCTGCATGATTTGTAAAAATAAGAAAAAGTGGGGGGACAAAAAAAGGTATACAAGAAAGACTGGGAGGTATTACTGTAATCAAAACCCTGTGACTTTTTTTCACAGGGATATAAACTAAAGCTGAGTCATGACACAAATTATAAAGTAGTTTAGAATACTTTAGATCAGATAACTACTACTCAGGGATTCACTTCTCATCCAGTATTTTTGAATGCCTGCTAGGCATCCGGAAAACTCACACTGACAAAGAGCCGAAGTACTCACAAACTTCCAAGTTCCAAACTTGGAAGACCCACTTGCCATGCATGTGCTATGTAGTACCAATATGTAGCTGTTAGGGAGAGAGGGCCAAGGAGTCAGTGATATCAGTGGGTCCTGATCTGCTTTGTAAACAGTTAATGCTCGAACTAAGGAGCCCATAGTTGATAATTAAACCAGAGAATATGATCTACCAGGTAGAGGAGACCGAAGAGGAAAGTGGCGGAGGAGCTGAGTGTCTGCTCCGTGGCTGAATCACTAGTGGTTTGGTGCTTGCAGTATTGCTGGGTGATGGGGTAGAACGTGAAACCAGGGGAAGTCTTTGTGCTTTTTGCATGTTTAAACCTTCTATTTGTGCATCACCAAAAGGTATTAAAAATACAGGATTTTTTGGGAAGGAAGCTACACCTATAGAAACCTTGGAGGCAGAAAGGGACCGTATGCAATAATGCTCCAACTAATCTCAACTTTGGAAGGCAAGTGATAGATGCTGGGAATTCTTCTGTACCAAGATTTTCTGGGCTGCAGGACTGGAATAGCCACTCTCTTGTTGCTGGAACAGAACTACTTGACATCCTCAACTTAATGGAAGAGAAGTTTATGTTGGCTCACACTTTCACTTGACTGAATCCATCTTTGGCATGCTCCAGGATAGAAATGGCATGGCAGAATGGCATGGTGGAGGGAAACTGCTCACTGCATGGGGTGAGGCAGGAGACAGAGAGAGAGAGAGAGACAGACAGACAGACAGACAGACAGACAGGCAGATGAAGAGAAAGACAGAGAAGAAGCCAGGGGCAGGGTCGAGAATATAACCCTCTAGGCCAAACTCCAAGTGACCTCCCTTTCCTGTGGTCCGATGCTACCTCTGAAACTTGGATCTAAACCATAACAACACCCTTCCAGGTCACACCCCAATGACCTCCAACCAAGCCCATCACCTACAGCACATTCAGCCCTGAACTCATTCATGATGGACACACTGAGGAGCACAGTGCCCGTGATCCAGTCTTCTTCCAGAGCCACCTCTGAACACAGGAGGCTATGGGGTGACACTCTAAATCTAGACCATAACAGGGACCTTGTGCTTCATTGTGGCTGAAAAGGAAACTGGAAAAATATTTCAGCTACCACAGTCCTGCAGTACTACAGGACGTGTTCCTGGTGTTGTTTGTGGCTGGAGATTTTCATGATTGCGTAGCATACAAGCCTTGTTCCCTGGCTATCCTGGAACCCCAAGGCACCACTTAAATGAATAAGTGAGTAGAGCGAATTTATTATCTATGAGGGAGGATGCTTAATACACACATTGTTTCTTACACAACTGTATGCTTCTGGTTGAAGCTGTCATGGAAAAAAGTACTCCGTTAATGTTAACTGTAATTATATTTTAGACAAATAACTTGTGATGAAGTGCTCTGGTAAAATCCTGAAGAATTTTGTTGTTGAAATGTCTTGTGATTAAAAATGACTCATAGAAATATTATGGACTTGCAAACCAGTTTGTCAGTTCCTAAAATGCTTTCTAGCACCTTGTCTTTTCTCTTTATTTAATAAATATAATCAAGTTTACATGAATTATTTAAAATTTTATATCATAAATGAGGAAGTTGAAGGTTAAATGTTGTTCTTTTGACTCCCAAATGGTAAGGCTTTCTAAGGCATTGCCAAGGTCAATTAAATCAATAATTCTCAACATTCGGGTTTTTTTTTTCTTGACACATAATACTTCTACATATTGATGGTGTATAGAATGATAATTTGGTATGTATATACTTTGTGTCATGATCAAATCAGGTTAGCTTTTCTGTGTCCACAAACATCAATCATTTCTAGGTGTTGGAAAGCTTTGACTCTTTTACTTACTTTGAAATATGTTGCAGATAATCATAGACTATAATTACCCTAGTGGGATATGCATATAACACCAGAACTAATTCCCGCTATCTAACTGCATTTTTGTCATATTTTCCAGAGGACATTTGCCTGCATTTTGAATAGTTTATATACAAACATAGTTTAATATGTGCCTGTATGTCTACACTTGAAAAATTTATGTATCTATTACTATAAACATGTGGAAAGAATAAAACAAAGTGAAACTACACACATGTATAGACATGCCTTCATTATAAACCAAAATATAAACTTTATGTATTGTTTCCTATTGTTTTAAAGGGATCTAATCTAGAAAACTATTTTGTTGGACTTTCTCTGATTATTATCCATCTCCTTTTCCTTTTATTCCCTTTTCTTCCCTACTTTCAGCCTCTAGTGATCATTATTCCCATCTCTTCTATGAGACTATTAACTTTCTACAAACGAATCACAGCGCATGGTATTTGCATGTGGTATATCTGTGCCTAGCTTACTTTTTTTTAAACATGAAGTCTTCCAGTTCTGTCCATGTTCCAGAGGACAGGATTTCATTCTTATGGCAGAACAATATTCCACTGTGCACATGCCTTATTTTCTTTATCCATCCATCTGTTGATGGCCATCTTGGTTGATGGCACATGTATGCTACTGCAAATAATGCAAATGGCGCAACAACTGCAGTCTCTTTAGAAGGCAAAGTTACAATAGCAAAAAATAAAAAATAAAAAAGTGAAACTTCAAGAAAGTAGTGAGATGTTTAGAGGTTATGAGTGGGGCTTTAGTAGGTGATCGAATTAAGGTTCTGTGGGACTGGTTTAATCCACTAATCAATTTGTCACTGTTTTGGGTGTGGCTGAATGAATTTACTGAAGACAGCAGTCCCAACCTGGGCGTGGATAGCACCAACCAGGAGGCTTATAACCTGTATGGAATAAAAGGAAAAGAGAGGCTCCCTGCTTGTGACTTCCTGCCTGCCCTTCCACTGACTGTTTCTCCACTGGATGCCGCTCTGCCATGATGGCCTCTCTCGAAACCAACTGACTAGGAATTGAAACCGCCACAAACTGTGAGCTAAAATACATCTTTCATCCTCTAAATTTTCTGTGTTTTCTGTGTTGCCTCTGTCCTAGCAATGAGAAAAGTAACTTAAGACAGGAACTCTTGAACATTGTTGTTGGAAATGTAAATTGGTACTGCCATTATAGAAAGCAGTACGAAGATTTTGTAAACAACTAAAAGCAGCACTACTGTATAGTCCAGCATTCTCACTAATGGATATATACCCAAAGAAAATGAAATCCTTTTGCTAAAGAGACACCTGTGCGGGTTTTCATTATTAAGCTGTTTGAATTACTTGCATATTCTGGATATAAATCCCTCACCAGATAAATACTATTTATTTTTTACTTTGTTTTATTTATTTTATTATTTTATTGTTGTGTTTTTATTTTTCCAGCTTGCACTTTCTATTTTGCTTACATGTGCATTTCCAATTTATTTTTCACT
>RJWM01014150.1:0-51271 GCA_004363535.1 Dasyprocta punctata | reverse complement strand
TTTTGATTTGCATTACTCTAAAGGCCAGAGATGTTGAACATTTTTAAAAATGTATTTATTGGCCATTTTTCTTCTCCTGAGAAGTGTCTATTCATTTTAATTGCTCATTTTTTATTCAGTCTTTTGTTTTTGAGACTCTCATTTTTTGAGTTCTTTATATATTTTAGATATTAGTCCTCTGATGAGTAAATGGCAAAAACGTTTTTTCTTATTCTGTATCTTCACTCTATAGTTTGTTTCCTTTGTGGTATGGAAAATTTTTAATTTTATCAAGTTCTACTTGGTGATTTTTGATATTATTTCTAGTGCAATTGGGGTTTTGTTAAAAAGTCTTTACTTATGCCTGTATCTTTGAGAACTTTATCTATTTTGTCTTCCAGCAGATTGTGTGTTTTTTTTTTGTTTTAGCATTTAGATCTTTGATTTATTTTTATTTTATTTTAGTATAGCATGAAATATGTGGATCTAGATTCATTCTTCTGCATATGGATAGCCAATTTTCCCACTACTTTTTGTTAGAAAGGCTGTATTTTCTTTAGCATATATTTTTGGTCTCTTTGTCCAATATCACATGGCTGAATGTGCTTGGGGTTGTTTCTGCATCCCCTATTGTGTTTCATTGATTCACATCTGTTCTTGTTCTTCTTGTTCTTCTTTTTTTTTCACTACAGCTTTGTAATATAACTTGAAATCTGGCATTGCAATGCCTCCTGCTTTGCTCTTATTGCCCAGAGTTGATTTTGCTCTATGGGGTCTCTTTTAGTTCCATAATAATTTTAGGATTTTTTTTTCTAGTTCTGTGAGGAATGCTCTTGGTATTTTGATTGGAATTGCATTCAAACTCCTTTTTCAGCATAACATAGTTTTCATCATAGAGGTCTTTCATTTCCTTGATTAGGTTAATTCCTATTTAATTTTTCTTGATGTTATTGTGAATGGTATTATTTTCCTAATTTCTTTCTCAGTGGGTTCATTATTGGTGTACAGAAACATTATTGATTTTTTTGTGTGTTGACTTTGTATCCAGCTACATTGCTGAATCTTGTTATTATTTCTAGGAGTCTTTTGGTGGATTTTTTGCATCTTTTTTGTAAAGGATCATGTCACCAGCAAATAAAGTTAGTTTGACTTCTTCCTTTCCCATATGTGTTCTTTTTATTTCTTTCTTCTGCCTGATTGTTCCAGCTAAAGTTTCCAGTAGTATGTTGAACAGGAGTGATGACAGTGGACATCTTTGTCTTGTTCCTTATTTTTAGAGGGAGACATTTCAGGTTTTCCCCAGTTTAATATGATGTTGGCAGCAGGTTTGTTATAAATGGCTTTTACCAGATTGAGATAAAATCCTATTTTCTTTGGAGATTCTTTCTTTCTTTCTTTCTTTCTTTCTTTCTTTCTTTCTTTCTTTCTTTTTCTTTCTTTCTTTCTTTCCTTCTTTCTTTCTTTTTCTTTCTTTCTTTCTTTCTTTCTTTCCTTCTTTCTTTCTATCATTTTTTCTTTTCCTCCTCCTCTTCCTTCTCCTCCTCCTTCTCTTCTTCTTCTTCTAGCTCATCAATTCATGTTGGATTTTGTCAAAGGCCTTTTCTGCATTTACTGAGATGATCATGTGATTTTTGTCCTTGCTTCTGTTAATGTGATGTATCATATCATTATTTGCTTTGCAGAGCTATTCTGAGCATGATAGGCTGCAATGTAACATTCCTGATTGCTTCACATTACACTGCAGTAGCATCCTGATTGCTTCACATTACACTGCAGTAGCAGAGCTATTCTGAGCATGATAGGCTGCAATGTAACATTCCTGATTGCTTCACATTACACTGCAGTAGCATCCAGTCCCCCAGGTGTGACAGTCAAAAGTGTCCCTAGATATTGCCAAATGTTCCCTGGGAGGTAAAGTAGTCCCTGGTTCCAGATCACTGAATTCTGGGAATCATTTTTGTTCACTGCACATTATATACATTTAATTGATGACTCATACTTCACCAAATTAATTGTTACTTCTGAACATCTATGTTCCTTCCAACATTTTGCCATTCTAAATTTTACCACAAGAAGCATTCTTATAGTGCTTTTTAAATTTCAGACTATTTCCTTGAGGTTAGAAGGAAGTGGGGGTATGGGTTAGAGGGCATCTAACCATCCTATTGGAGTCTTGAAGAAGAGTGGTTCTCAGACTGGAAGCTTGGGTCTTGCATGGTCTCATGCTCTGAATTAGTCCCCTGCCAATTTAAATTACCTGAGCCATTTAGGACTTATCTGTGTCACTGAGAAAAGTGCTTAGTGACTTATACATTTTGGTTGACAAATTAGTTACCTGAGCTATAAATTATTGCAATGATCCATAAATCAGATCTATATTATATAAATCAAAAGACATTGACATTAGATGGGAATTTAAGAGTACTAATTTATAAAATGCATTATGATAGATTGAGCCATGCAATAAAGGAAAACTGTGGTGCATCCATCGATGCTTCCTCACCCGAGGCAGTCAATGCCCAGACTAGCAGGGAGGGTGCCAGGAAGTAATTAAATGCCCACAGACTGCATGGAACGTGAATGTGCAAAAACATTAGTGATTCCTGCAAAACCAAGAGATTGCTGATGTGTGTTTTAAGTTTTAAGAAATTTCTGAAATGCACTTTTTCTTTTGTATACCTTTTTCTCCAATGTCTGATGTTGGAGAGTGTAGGAGTTGACACACAGGTTTGGAACGTAGGCAAGATTTTCCTTGGCTCTTGTGTCTGCTACTTCTCCTCCTGTTTGCTCTGCTACTTTATATTCATCTCCAGTTCTCATTTGCATGACCTTTCCTCAGGGGCACCTGTCCTGACACCCCCAGTGGATCAGGCCATCCTGTCATGGGCTCCCTCTGCTCCTAGCCCTCCTTTGTGACTTATGTCCAGATTCTCATTCATTGTTCATATGCTCCAGAAGGAAATAACAGTGTCTGATTTGTCCTTTTCCATGTTTCCAGCATCTAACACATTGTCTGGTGCAGGAGTATTCCTGGAATGAACAGGAGAAATGAGGGAACCACAGCTGATGTCTGGGGCCTGGGAGCTACAACCCCGTCCCTGGCAGATGCTGGATGGGTGATGCATAGGACAGTAGATTCTAAATATCCTTAGCTGTTTTATGAGAACTTATTAAAGCCTCTAAGGAAAGGAGCGTACTTAATTCCCCTCTAGGAGCACATTACCATAATGAAGGCTTTGCAAGGACTTCTAGTTAAAAATGTTGAATGGTTTCAAAATGATATCAGGGATAGCAGAGGGGAAGAGGCTATTTGGTTTGTGAGCTTTTCTGAATCTGATCACCACCCTGACCAATACAGATTTATTAGGTGTCTTATGGGCTACCCATGCTGTACAACTTGATGCCAGGGACACAGGCCTCACAGACCTTTTCCACAAAGAGATCATACCTTGTTGGGAATATACATCCTTACCTGCAACTGGAAACTTAGAGCTCTCTAGCATATTATTTCTCTCCAACTACAGCCTTCAAATAGGGTCAGTTGATTTCCTTGCCCTAGCCCTCAACTATGCCTCAGGCAGATGCTGTAATTTTGGACCTATTTAGCTATAGCAATGGTCATGTTGACGGTTGAGACATTCAAGTGGCCAGAGGTCTTCAATTCAGACAAATTGCAACTTCAGCCTCTCTCCTGTAATAAGTTTTTTCCTCTCACCCTCAAGCCTGAGCTGTGTGATTCAGTTCTTTTTGCGTTCTCTGCTCACAGTTAGGATCTTATGGAGTGGGCAAGAAGAGGGAGAATTAGAAGAAATGGGCCAAAGTCCCTTTATTTAGGTCTCTGCTGATCTGATTGCCTCTCTGCTCATGGGGACTGGTGTGACCGGCAGTCTCCAATGCCAGGCAGGAACGTGCACACGCTTGCCAGTACTCATGGGGGCTTTTGGAAGCCTGTCAGAGGGATCTCCTCCCCTACAAGGTTCCTGGCCTTGTTTGAAGCACTCCCTGTGTGACCTCTTATGACCATGACACCTGGCTCCTGTCCACACAATCTTTTCTGGATGGAGCCCCTTGGCCTATGGGAGGTGCACCCTGTCCTGCCACATGCCGTGGCTCTCACCTCCTGGGCTGCTCTGCTCAGTGTTCTTCCTTCAGAATTGGTGAGACCAAAGAAATAATGGACCCTCTCCTGCAAAGTTCAGGCAACCCTTATCCAGGCCCCCCAACAATAGTCTTCCCGCAACAGGGGCAACCTCGAGGCAAGCTGGAGATTTCTGCAGCTCAGCAAACATCCAGCTGGAGAGGGATGTCCTCACTTGTTTTCTGTAGCACCTCCACATCTGAGTGGTGCCCAAAAAGTCCTCCTCACCTGGCCCAGATTAGACAACAGCATTCACCTCATCTTTCACAGCCATGTCTCCAAGAAATCCCTCCCCCATAAGTGGCCTCCTTTGACCTAGTCTGTATATGGAGCCAGGTAGGTGGGGTCATGGTTACTAGACCACTTGGCTCTTTTTCAACTAGTATCTTGGTGCTGTCTTTATAACTGGGGACATTTATACCTCAGCCATGGGGATGATTCCGAACCACACTGGCAAATTTCATTTACCTTCTGTTCGTGCGCAGATGAATGGATGGTGTCAGACAAGACTGAAAAAGGATTAAACTTGGGGGACAGTGTCTGTGCAGCAGGTGGTCAGAGATGAGAAAAGATATAGCTGGAACAGAAGGATGGGAATGCTAGGAGTTGGGGCCTGGGCTGAGCCTTGAAGGATTTTTTTTAACTTAAATTATTGTGTTGTGAAAGTAATACATGTTCCCCATTAAAAACAACTGCAAATTAAAACCCTTCTCTCCATCTCACTTTCCCAGAATGGCCTTCCATAACAGTTTGCTATGTAGTCTCCCAATCTTTATTTTGTGTGCACACAACATAAATAATACACATTTTTTTTCAAGAGCATCCCATGTGTGCTGGCTTCAAGGATTCTGAACATTCATTCATCTAATGCTTGCATGGTCCTGTGGCTTGATGTGACACTGTATTAGTCACTGAGGGCAGGGAGATAAGGAACACTGTCCTGGAATAGAGGAACAGGGCTGCTGGTGATGGTTGTGCAGGCTGCGCTGTGTCCGTGGGTACCAGAAGGAAAGATCTGCTGGGACTGATTACCAGCCCATGTCCTGCTGTCGTCCAAGGAAGGGAAGCTGGAGGGATGAAAGCTTTTTCCTAGTCATAGTGAAGGAACTGGCGCCATGAGAAAGTTCTAGGTTTGCAGAGGAGACAGAGGGAATGAAGCAGTGGGATGCTGGAGGGGGGCTGGAGTGTGGCCCAGGCTGTGTGTGAGTGTGTGTGTGTGTGTGTGTGTGTGTGTGTGTGAAGAGGCAGGAGAACTACACACCAACAGCATGAACTGTCAGGCCAGGGCCTTTGGGGACCCAGAGCACATAAAGCTGACACACCTGAAATAAATGGAGCAAATGTCAGGGTGTAGAGTAGAGCTAGAGTTTTAGATGCTGAGCTTCTTTGTGTAGACATGCTCTTCCAGGCTTTTTGAAGTCACCATCACTCCTCTGTTTAAAAACCTCTTGCCTTGTCTTCCATCATCTTCAGGGTAAAGAAATCTTGTACGTCTTTGGAGGACACTATTATTATTTTGACATCACTGGGGCAAAGCACCCAACACCTGCAACTAAGGGGAGGAGAGGTTTATTTCAGCTCACAGTTTCAACCCATGGTTAGCTGGCTCCAAGGCAGAAGTACCGTGACAGATGACATGACAAAGGAAAGCTGCCACTGCATGGTGGCCAGGAAGCAGAGAGAGAACGAAGGAGCTGGGAATAAGAATACACCCTTCCAGGTTACCTCCTTAGTGATCTTCTTCCTCCAACCAGGGCCACTTCCAAACATGGTCCTTCTGGGAGCCATTTTAGATATAAACCATAACAGACACATAGGGAGGGATCCTTGAGATCTGATCCTTTTCTATTGCTCCCACTGCATTCCCTGGCCCGTGGGTGCTTCCAAGATCCTCTCCACATACGGAGCCACTGAGAATTCCCCAACGACCTCCTTCATGGCTCTGCTGACCACATTTTAGCAATACTGGTCTTTCAGTCTGGTGCCCTTCTGTACCCAATTGTAGCCTTCCCCAGCTTCCCCTCTCTCTTCCAGACTAGGCTTTTCCTGGTTCCTACTGAAGGTGAAGCTTGAGTGGCCTGAGAATTTCCTCTCAAAGACTGCCGTCACTCTTCAGTTGGTGATGGCAAGTACTCTTTTACTCCAGCATTGAGTCCTGAAGCTTCACAGGCAAACATCAGAAGGAAGAGGCAGTCTACATAATCCGGCCCAGCTCTAAGAGCAGGAGGCCTGCAGGAAAGATGTATTGTGTCTTTGTGCAAATTAAACTTTACATGCAGCGACAAACCATTACATGCTCTGCTGAGGTAGAAAATGGCATTTTTCTCCAAGCTCTGTTATGTTTGAAAGTTATTTGAATAATAGTATGCTTGCATATCCAAATCCATTCTTTGTAAGAATAACTCTATACGTGTGAAACACAGTCTTTTCAGGACACACGTGTTTAATCTCAATGGAATGTCACTCCATTTACTAACATCATTCAGCTTCAGTGTTCAAAAAAAGTCGGAATTAATACGAATGAGCTCTTAATTATGTTTTTTGAACCAAATCCTTGAAAGAATGTTAAAAATTTGCCTCAACAAGGAAATATACTTGGTGTATTCTTGGTACCCTGGAAAGCCTGAGATTGCTTCTATTAGCCAAGCAGCTTAGGCCTTTAGAACCAGCGATTACTCTGGAGTGATGGATGGAGTTTCCCTCTTAGGGAAGGTGGATGATGAAAGATGCTGACCTGCTGCTTGCACAGGGCCCATCCTAGTACTGCTGCTGCTGCTTCCATCTTTTGCTCTGTGAAATCTATCAGGTGCCTTCCATTCTAAAGAATGGTCCACTACAAACAGTAAAACCCTATCAAGTCAGGCCAAGGAGAGCTACTACTTGTATCCGGTTGTGTTGATGTCCTGTAATGTTCCTTTTCTGCCTTGCTCTCTGCTTCCTTTGGTGAATGATATATGGAACTGATAGGTGAAACTTTCCATGATATTTATGGCAGCTCGTTGTTGAGGATATTGTCCACTAAATCAACAAATCCTATTTGGAGAACCACGTGAAAAATTGAAGTCTTGAATATGAGAGAGGCATTGTTTCATCCAAGAAACTACTGTGCTTGATTTTTCTTGTGGACAGATTCAATTTTGTAATTGATAGTCTTTCTTCAGCTGCCAGGAAACTCAGATGCATATTTGCAGTCCAGCTTTTTACCAGCAGATGACCTTGTGAACCCCAAATTTATGTGTACTGTCTCTTGATTCACCTTTCTATTTTATTTACACATCTTTCTGATTTTATTGGATCCATATTTATATACCTATCTTTAATGCTTGGTCTTCCTATCACACAGAATGATTGGAACCCAACAGGGCACTTGCAGGGGACAGGTATTTATATGTGTTTATTCTTTCCTAGCTCTGCCCTATCAAACCTATGCTGTGGGCCATTCTTTCTTGTACTTTAGATGAAATCACCATGGTTTCATCAACATTCTTGTCACTATTAGGAAAAATCATTCTTCTTCATTTTCAGTTGCAAATACAGTTTCATTTTTTTAAAAATTATTTTTCTTTAAACTGCCATACAATACTCATCTCATCTTAATAGTTACAATGAGCAGTAACCCAAAATTAGCATTACTTTAAGATTAAACTTCTTGAGCCTTCTGTTGGATGGGAAGCCATGAGAAGTGGGGGGTTATGGAGATACAAGTTGGGATTAAAAATATTGCTAATGTTTAAATTAAAAAGTATAGTAAAAAGCATGTGGCCATTAATCTCTCTCAAGATACTCCTCCTTATTTTCTATCATTTTTTAACTCTTAATTTTTTTATTTTAAAGAGAATAAAACAAAACAGAACAAAGCAAATCAAAATAGAACAATGCAAGCAACACAGGACTTCAAAACAAGACAATGGGAAATCAACAGTGGCTACTATAATGTGTTCTGTTTTCTTCAAAATAATTGTCCATACCTTCACAACAATAATATCAAACATAACAAAATAGTATAAAACCAATCAAAAGAATAAAAGCATTATAGGGCTTCAAAACAAGATGACAGGAAATCAGCGATGGCTATCATAATGTCTCGTTTTCTTCAAAATACCTGTTGATACCATCAAACATAATAAAATCAAACAAAACAAAACAGAATAAAACCAATTAAACAAATGAATGAAAGCATTATAGGACTTCAAAACACGATAATTGGAAACCAACCATGATTACCATAATACATCCCATTATGTTCAAAATAGCTGCCCATACCATCAGACACAGTAAAATCTAACAAAACAAGACAGAACAAAACCAAACCTAACAAAATTGTGAATACAATACAAGAGTTCAAGACAAGACAACAAGAAATTAACAGTGGTTACCAACTTCCCCTCCTAGGTGCTTCCTCCCCTATCACTTTTATAATATCTATTGTGTTTTTTGGATCCCACTAACTTCTTCTGTTTTTTATGCTACGGTTCACCTGTATGAGTTCAAACCATTTCGCCCATGAATGTGATCTTCAGTTACATCCATTTACCTACAAGAGTCTTGAGATTATTCTACTTTATAGCTGGGTAGCTCTCCATTGTATGAAAATACCATATCTTATCCATTCTGTGGTTGATGGGTAAGTTTCCCTTGCTTTTTTTCTGGTCTCCTGTTGCATGGAACAGTTGTTTTCTCTCCTTTGATTTTCAGTCTATGAATTTCCTTTCGAGTTAAATATGTTTCTTGTATACAATGTATTGATGGATCTTGTTTCTTGATCCACTCTCCCTGTGTTTCTTTTTATTGCTGAATTGAGGCCATCTACATTAATGGTTGCAGCTGGCCTACATTGGTTTTTCTCTGCCATGCTATCCTCCTGCTGTTGGCACTCCACTTTTCCCCTTCATGCAATTGCCTGTTCTCTTTGGTGATGCTCCTCTACTACTGTTCCTGGAACCATGGTCATCTTTCTCTCTCTCTAGAATATCCTTTAGCACTCTCTGTAGGATTGGTTTGGTGGTCATGAATTCCCTCAGTTATTCTTTATCATGGAAGTGTCTTATTTTTCCATCAGTTTTGAAAGATAGTTTTGTGGGGTACATCAATCTTGGTTGGAAGTTGTTTTCTTTCAGGATTTGAAACATTTTGCTCCAAATTCTTCTTGACTTGGTGGTTTGTGTTTGACAAATCTGCTGTGATTCTGATTGCTTTTCCTTTATAGGTGATTTGTTTCTTTTTTCTAACAGATTTTATTATTCTGTTCTTGTGCTGAATTTCCGGGATCTTGATTACTATATGTCTGCATGTAGGTTTACTTTGGTTCTGGCTAGTTGGAGTTCTATATGCCTCACTGATTTGTATGCCATAAACTTTCCCCATGTTTGGGAATTTTTCTGCTATTACTTCTTTTTTTTAAATTTTATTTTAAAAAGGATAAAACTAAGGAAAATAAAACAATAAAACCAATCAAAATAAATCAGTATAAGTGATACAGGACTTCAAAACCTTACAAAACCAACAATAGTTACCGTAATGCCTTTTTTTTGTCTTCAAGTAGCTTCAGATACCTTTGGACATAGTAAAAATCAAACAGAACAGAATAGAATGGAAACAATAGAAGCAAAACAATGAATGCAATAAAGGACTTCAAAACAAGCCAATAGTAAATCCAAAATGGCTACCATAATATGTCTTGCTATCTTTCAAAGAGCTGCTCATGCCATCAGATTTAACATAATCAAACAAAACAAAAGAGAATAGAACTCAACCCAACAAAATTAATGAAAATGATGTGGCTTCCTGGCTGGGACCGTTTCCTGGTGAGGCCTTGTTCTCTCCTTCTGCATTCCATGAAAGGCGCTGACTCAGAGAGAGAGGCTTGGGTGTGGCTGTCCCACTCTGGCAGCAGCCCATGCATGGCGCTGGTTTCCAGGTGGGGATTCTGCTGTTACTTTCATAAATAGGCTTTTTATTTCATTTGTGTTGACCCTTGTTTCTTCACTGATACCTATCACTCTTAAATTAGGTTTCTTTGCATTGTCTTGAAGCTGTTGAATTGTTATTTCCTGGTTCCTTCTTATTTTTAAGAGATCTTTCCTTTCACAATCACTAGCTGCAATCCTGTCTTCATGGTTTGAAAGTCTATCTTCAGGCTCTTTTGGTTTTGCCAGCTTTCAATTGTCTTTTTAATTTCCTGGGTATCTCTTTGAATCTGTTTCATGCATTGTAATTCCTTTCTATATTGTTCATTCAAGGTTTCCATCATTTTCCTATGTTCCTCTTGTTTTATCTATGTCTTCTTTAGATATGCTGAGCAATTTTTTCATTATGTTTGTGATTTCTTTTTTTACCTGAGACATTATTTCTGATTTGATTACTTTTACAGTCTCATGAAGTTGTTTCTTTACTTTCAGTTGCTATTTTCTTTCAGACATTTCATGTGTGTGACTTCTATTTTCTTCCATGACTGTATCTCCCAGACTTGTTCTTTGTGGGCTGGAGGTCTGAGATTGCCTTTTGCTCCTTTATCTTGACATTCTCCTGTGTTCCTCCCAACAAGCTGGTTGTGGGGCTCCAGGAACTTCCCACATTGGCAGCCTCTCCATGGTGTAGCGGAATGGGACAAGCATCTGGGTTCCACTGACCAGGTTTACAGGGAGGTAACAGGATGTGGGGCGGGCTTCTCTAGACCTATGCAGCTACACTGAGGCTTCCCCAATGGCCAGGGGTGTGTGGTGGTAGGGCTGCTTCTCTCATCCTGTGTGTCTACACTGGGACTCCTGCACTGGTGGCAGGCACACAGGGGTGTGTTTGTCTGATTCTCTGGGTGGGTGATGGCTGCCCAGAGGAAGCAAGGGCCTCCAATGGTGGCCTACAGGTACACAGAGCTTACCTGGCTATGCGTCCCTGCTCTTGCTGGCTGCCCACAGAAAGCAAGCCTTTTGGTGGTGGTCGTTGGCAGGTGGAGGCGGATCTGCTGGTTCTCTCTGCCCATGCTGGTTTATTGTATCATTTTTGCCACTTTCTAAAGCAGTTCTGAAAATCTTCTTTTTGAGTGTCTTTTTATGGTTGCCTGGATGTCCTGATTCAAAACATGTACATCAGTTTCTGTCAAATAAAAACACTGGTAAGCCGGGCGTGGTGGCACAGGCCTTTAATCCCAGCACTTGGGAGGCTGAGGTAGGCGGAACATTGTGAGTTTGAGGCAGGCTTGGGCTACAACATTAGTGCAAGGCCGGCCTGGGCTACATAGTGTGACCCTGCCTCAAGAAACTAGGGCCGGGAGTTTGGCTCAGTGGCTTAAGTGCCTACCTGGCAGGCGTGAGGTTGTGAGTTTGATCCCTGGTGCCGCAAACAAAACAAAACAAAATGAAACAAAACACTATGGTGTATCCTCATCCATCTTATTCAATAGATCTGGCATAATATGGCTTCTGACTCTTCCTCACAGAGAAAATGACCATGAAAGGTAAATGCTTTGAATGGATTCAGGATTTTGAAACATCCAAGAAAGCTTATCAAAAGACACTTGGGAAAGAGCACTTTCAACACTGCTTCAGAAGGTGGCAAGAACAATGGCATTAATGTGTTTGAAGTGAGGGATAGTATTTTAAGGGGGATTAATGATGTGTTTTTTTTACTGTAATAAATGTTTTAAAATTTAAATATTCACTGTATAGTTTGATCATGCCTTGTAAAGTCAGTGCCTAGAGTTAGCCTCTGTCTTTCCCGGAGTTGCTTTTCCAGCTATTCCCTTCTTCGTAGACCACTTCATGCTCCCAGGTAGGGCAGAAGATGATATATGAAAACTCTTACCTGATGCGGGTTCCTTGTCTGAAGATAGAGAGTGGCCTTAATCATTTCAAAATGGTACACACAATTTATACCTATGCTCCACTGCTATTTCAGTCACCCTCTCACACAGTTCTCTATACCTAGGCATCCCAACTGCCTTTGTAGCAACCACACACCAGAAACTCAGGTCACATGCTAGGAATGGTTCTTGTAGTGTACTTTTGGATTTTGCAGTTTGTCTGTGGGCCAGTTTATCATCCAGAAAATGATGAGACTTTGGAAGCGCTTTAGGAGGATTTAGTAAATGTACTGGGGACGGAGGGGTGGCAGGGTGAGGACAAAATATAGTGAGGTTTACAGATATTCACCTAATCCCCTGAAAGGGGTGGGAGCTGGAGTAGTATACTGTCATAAAACACAAGCCCCTGGATATGTGTTGTGGCTATGAGGAAGTAACTAGAGCAGAGGCCAGGCAGGTATGTGTATGTTAAATTATGTCCCAATAATTTTGGAGTTCAAACTGCTGATATCTATGAAAGTGACTTTACTTGGAAGTAGGGTTTTTGCAGATATAATGAAGTTAAGAGAACATCATACTGGATTAGGGTGGTCTCTTGTCAAATGCAACTGGCATCCTTATAAGAAAAGAAAGATGGACTAAAGACTCAGAGAGAAGAACATGTACAGACGGAGGCCAAGATTGGAGTGATACATCTATAAGACATCAAGGAACACCAAGGATTGTAAGAAGCCACCAGAAGCTAGGAGAGGGGCATGGGACAGGCCCTGCTTCAGAGCCTTCAGTAGGAGCCAACTATCATACCATGTTGATTTCAGATTTGTCTTTTCCAAAGCTTAGACAGAACAAATTTCTGTCATTTTAAGTGATCCAAGTCTGATGGTTTGTATTGCAGCACCAGGAAACTAATACAGGGTGGGGAATAAAACTTCCCATGCTCCTGCCTTCTCTCATGATGGTGCCTATTATTGACTCAACTAGAAGCCAGAGAGCAAGGCCATCCCAGGAGGTATGGTGCCTAGAGGTCAACCCCTGGGATAGAGGATAGAGAAATGGCTGGTGGTGGCAGATACTGGCTTTCATTTTCTTAAAGTTCAAATCCAGAGGTGGGAAGGAATCAACCCTGGAGGCCCTGGGGAAAGTGTTGCTTAGGCCCCTATTTTATGCCCTTTATATCTGGTTCTGTTATGAGCATAAGAAACCTGGGAACACAGCTGGCTCCTCAAAACTGTCTTGGGTCAGAAATTGACCTTCCTTGGAGAACAGTGTGATGAATTGGTGAGAGTGGTGTATATCTGCTGAGAAAGAAAATAATGTACAAAGCTGAGAAACTATAGACGTGAAAATCTGTTCAACCTCATTTGTAAGTGGATTAGTTTAGGTCAACATAACACAAAGATGAATTAATTACTACCATCTAAGTTATCTAAGTTGGCAGAGATGAAAGAGCTGGCTTGTGTAGGTGGGGCATGTTAAACTACTGTTATTGCAATAAATACCTCTGATCATCAATTTAGTAAGAGAGAAGATGTATTTTGGCTCACAGATTTGGAGGTGTCAGTCCATGATTGGTTGGCCTAATTGATTTTGAGTCTCTGGTATGTGTGTATATGTGTTGGGGGGTGAGGTGAAGGTAACAGTTCATGGGGGCAGTGTGAGGCACTCACACCTCTTGGCCAGGTGCAAAAGAGAGTGAAAGAGGAAGAGACCAGGGTCACAAAATACTCATTGAGGGCATCCTTCCCACAGGACCCAACTGTTAACAGTCCCACCATTTTCCAATAAAGTCAGCCTGGGGACCACATCTTTAATAAATGGGTCTTTGAAGAGCATTGTAGATCCAAATTATAGAGGGGAAAAATGGTACTCCCTTTGCTTCTGCTTGCAGGGCAGGCATCCAGTAGGTGGGTATTGTTCCCTTTCTTTAGCCTCAACTCCTCCCCACCTGACCTTGTAAAAACTGGGACACTGGAGCCCCAGGGTTCAGCTCTGATGGCCAGTGTGTGCAGTGTTCTCCGCACAGATCTTCAGCTGTATGGATGGAAACCCTGCGAGTGTTCATAACCAGCATACGCAGCTGTATATGTACCTAGGGCAGAGTTAGCGCTATCATGAGAAATTTGACTGATTAAATCTCACTGGTCTTAAGGGAAATGGAAGGGGATCATGGGGGCTGATAGCTAAACTAACATCTGCCTCTTATTACAAATGCATCATCATTGTGATCCCACTGGGGAAGCAGACAGAAGTTTGCCAGGAGCAGTTGCAGTGGATGCGCTGCCTGTATTGCCTCAGATGCTTTCACCACTTCCACCTGTGCCAGCTGATAGCTGTTTCCACCTGGCTAGTGGGAACTCTTCTGTCCCTGCGTGCAGCCAGCTGGAAGTGCCCATGATTTGACCTCACCCTGGGGTTCAGGGTGCCAGCCCATAACCACCAGCTGCTAAGTGTTTGGGTACAGATCTCCCAGCTCCCTGGCTAGAACTCTGAGCCATAATTTTGTGTCATTTCTCAGTTTTGCCATGTTGCTCTTCCACTGTTGTGAGTGGCTTAATATGATCCTCACTTGCTGCCTTCTTCTCCCAGACTGCTTGCCTTCTCTTTTACTTCTATTCTTTACACCTCTCTGTGGGTGCTTTTTCTATAATACTTCATTTGGGATCTGTTTCTGGGGCAATCCAAACTAGGACACAGGGCAAGCTTGGCCTCCCAACCCGTGTTTTCCAGACACTGCACCTTCTGGGGACCAGGGATTGGTCTAATCTTGGACGCTTGCTCCTTGCTTTCTTATGCTGAGGTTCTGAGCAAGCTATAAGCAGCTGGATAACTCTCTCATAACCTCGACATAACGCATATGTGTCTAGCATGTATTGTGTGCCGCGTACTTACAGAAACTAACCCAATAAACCCTCATAGAAAGCATAGGAGGTTGATATCATTACTCCTGTGTCACAGAGAAAGAAGCAGACTCAAATGAAGACACAGGGCTAGTCAGTGGCTCCAACCCTAATCTTGTTACTTATAATTATGCATGCCCCACTGTGTATTAATGCTTTCTGATATATGCTTTTTTCCATTTTTTAAATTTTATGTCAAAGATAGTAAAATCCAACAAAAGATAGCAGAACAATCAAAACAAAGCTGTCTGATATATGCTTTTTATTTCTGTCTTTTAAGAAGTTCTCATGAAAATTTGCAGTTTAGTAACTGAGTCTTTCATGGGGATTATTTGCTCCTCCTGGCCCCACAGAGATGTTGAGAAGAAGAAAAAGACAAAAAGAAGGAAAGAGCCATGCCATGAAATTATGGGAAAAATAAAGGGTGGTGAGAGGAAAGTCGGTTCTAGCTCTTCCATGGCAATCTGTGAGCATGGGTCATGAACAATGTGGACAGGGTTTGGCAACCCTGGGTTTTGGGAAGAGGATTAGAGGAAAGCCTTTAAAAAGGATTAAATAAAGATCTCATCAAAGCATGCTCCACTTCATGCAGCTGGGTGGCCCTGGAAGTCTGGGCCCTCTGGAGGGGACTCCAGGAGTGTGGGGCTAACCTCCAAGCCACCACAGGGTTCTGGTGGAGGACACCAAAACAGGTCTCGCTTGGCCTGCAGGTTTCATTCTGCAGAGTAACCAGGTTTGCTGGTATCTTCCTGATGCTGCTGGGAAGGAAGACACTGAAAGGAACCTAGCAAAGGTTGTCAGGTGTAAGTTATTAATGGTTATTAAGTACTGTAATTATCCTCACTTAGCTACAGCAGAAAATGGAGACCTAAGAGATTAGGTAACATTCCAGAATAATAAAGGACAGTGGTGCTGAATATCTGGCCCAGGTGCCAAAGCAGGCTGTTTGTTATCAGTGAGAGCTCTAAAAGATTCTCCATCACTGATACAGGAGGTAAGTGAGCTGGATTTCAAACACAGCACCCGTACCCTTTAAAAAAATTTGTTTAGTTTCTGGGCTTTTGAGACAGGGTCTTGCTATGTAGCTCAGGCTAGCCTCAAACTCCTGGCAATCCTCCTGCCTCAGCCTCCAAAGTGCTGGGATTACAGGTGTCTGCCACCATGCCTGACTGTGGCACCTGTGTCCTGAACCCCCTTAGTTAACTAGAGTATCATGTTGTACCCTTGATAGAATGGCACCTACTCTACTGTTTTGTGTCAAATGTTATTACCATTCTTCTTCTATGTCATTTGTTTCATGTAAATTAACATAAAAATAACCACAAAGGCTCATGGGGATGTGGATGACCAAGTAAGGAAGAGGCCAAATAGGCAGAAAGCCCGGTAAAGTTCCCATTCTGTTTCAATCAAGAAATTCCATATTCATATTTGAGTTCTCCTAAAGATGTTACTGGAGATGGAGGGAGGTATTTAGGAAGTACCAAGTAGTGGACATGACCAGATTTCCATCTTAACATTGAGGAGCCTGAAGGGTGAAGATAGACTCTGCATGTGTGTGGATGGGGGCTTGGGGAGGTGGTCATTGGAAAAGCGATGATGTCATTTGTCCTAGGGACCAGGGAACATAGACAGTAAGAGAAACTGGTAGATTTCAGAGACTTTGGGGAGGTAATGTTTCAAACTCGGCACTTGCTTTTAAATTTTACTCCTTACTTTGATGTTTATTTGTGTGCTCTTGCTTTTAGTTTCAATCCTACAGGCTTCAAGTAATTCTTCTCTGGAGGGGGATTGGGGGGAAGGTGGTTCCCAGACCCTCAGCGTGAATTGTCTCAAACCCCATTATACACTGTATGGAGTTCTGTCCCCCACCAAGTCCTGCTGTCATTTTTGGTGACTTCAGCATTCTTGTGGCAGTCAGTTCTGTGCTCTGCCTCTCAAGAGTGTTGATCTCTGTTACCCAAGAAGCTTTTGTTTCCTCTTGGAATCAGCCGTCTCATGCACTGGTCGAATCAGTCGGATCTCCTCTATGCTGACCACCCACTCACATCTTTGTGTCACTCTTCTTGGGTTCCTCTCACAGCGTAGCTCCTTGTCCCCACTGAGTTCTAATGCCATGAATTTTTGTCTTCTTCTTCTTTTAGATTTTCTTACCACTCTACTCCTGAGCCGGGGGATCTATCAGTTCAATCTCTTTCTTGCCAATACCTTCCTTCCCTTTGCCTGATTTCTCCATCAATCCACCTACATATCTCACCCATCTCCCCTGAACTCTTCGGCTGAGCACCTTCTCTTCTCTACAGTCCAGGATGCCTGCCGAGTGCTGCTGGACAAGGTGACTCAGTTTTGTGGATGGGCCACCAGACACTCATGATCTGAGACCTCAGTTAGATGTTCATCTCTGCACAGAAAGAATATGTCACCTGGACATGTCTCCTAGGTTCTTCTTGGAAGATCTCTTCGACTTTCTTCCCTCTCTTTGAACCTCCTCTCTCTGCCTTACTGGAGTCTTACATTGAGCTGAGGAAGTAGGAGCTCAGAAGGAGATTCAGGTCTCAACTTCCAACTATCTGCACCTCCTCCTAGCTTTGCCTCATTCTTTTGGTCTCACAGGAAAATGGCCTTTTCACGTGCAGGGCTGCTGGGGATTTAGCTCAGTGGCCCGAGTGTCTGACTGGCAGGCATGAAGTTGTGAGTTCGATCCCTGGTATCAAAAACAAACAAAAAACAAATCATGTGCAGGGCCACTTGCTACAGCTGAGTCTTAATTTTCTCTTCCTTACGTTTACATATTCTCTTTCCTCTACCTAACACCATTCACTCATCTCACCTTGGAAGGGTCCTTTGAGTGCCCTCTATTCATTCTATTTTTGTAAGCTTGGCAATATCTCTTCTAAATTCTCCCATCTTCGTGGTCTCAGCTCCTGTGTATTGTGCTGTTTTGATCTCAAGGTGTATGGTCATTGGAGGCCAGGGCTAGGGTGAGAATTATGCCTTTCCAGCTCTCTATAGTACTTGTGTACCAGGTTAGGCTCTGCTCCAAATTTCCAACCAACGTGTCTTCAAAACCTTGGCACCTGCAGAGAAATTGAGTTTTCTGAATTGCCATTAACACTGACCTTTTAAAAAAAAGTCCAGAAATACGCAAAGAGGATTTGTCTCTCAATTTCAACCCTGTAAACTTCAGCTGGAGAATTGCATTTGGGGAGCTTGTTCTTCCTAAGCCTATTACAGAAATAATACAGCTACATAATTGTAGGAGGAAAATGGAATTTTATTCTCTATCTGTGATGGCCTTGAGGGAAAATAGAAGCACATAGAAAATTCTCTACTTAGGAAAAATAACCAGAACCTCCCCGAATACTGTGTAATTTAGTTGTAAGGGTCTTTGGAAAAAAATAGTCTATTTAGCTTAAGCTTCTAAAGAAATGTCTTCATGGAGAGATTATGCTATTGAAATTTATTTTAAGGAATTAGTCAAAGAATATCAGTTTTTTACCGCCCGTTAATCAGAATTCATTTGATGTTACTTTGGTTTCTCTTTAGTTAGGGGTAATTATTTTAAAGTAGCTGATTGCTTGCTATAAAGGATTGAATTTTTATGTTATAAAAACATTTTGAATGATCTGTTGGCCTTAAGGCTGTTGGGGAGGCCTGGGACAGCTCCCTGAGGCAAATTGCTTTGAAGTTGATTGGGCTTGGCCTGGACTATGACAGAAAAGAATGAAAATAGTGTGACTCAGGAGGCTTGGCTCCTAGGCAGACAATTCTTCACACGTGGTGGGGATTTTAAAGGTAGTAGCAGATTGGGGTCATGCTATGGAGATGGTGTGCAGAACCGGCCTCCCTCGGGAGAGACCCAAGTCCATATAGCTTGCTGAAGAGAATCACTGGGCTCTGTCCCACAGCACCAGCTCTTTGGGCCTCTCCACCTGGGCCCTAGAGATAGCCATGACAAGGAGAAAAATACTTACATGCCCCAGTGTTTGTTTCTGGGAGGAACGATGCCCCTCATTTTTCCAATGTCAGATATCAAGGCAGATCGAAGGGGAAACAGACAAGGCCATGGTGACATGTACAGGGAGACCCACATGGCATAGACAGGTGACTTACCGTCAATTTGATCTTGTGTACAGGTGGTAGGGAACCTTGAACAAGGCGTGTACGTGCTGTAAATCTCTGTTTTCTCACCTGTACAGTGGGAGAAACAAGCATGGTTGCCCCTCATAGGGTCCTCATGAGGAAACAGTGAGATGCTGCACATTGAGTTCAGCCCAGGTTGTGGCCCTCGTGGGCACTCAGTACGTGCCATTATCAGCATTTGTTAAAAGAACTGCTAGCCTCCGTCTCAGATCTATTTGTTGTGATGACTAATTAAATGACTAATTTAAGGAAGATTCTTAGCACAGTGTCACCAAACTCTCAACACAGGCATTATAGTTTGGATCTTAAAAGTCCCCAACAGCCCATGTGTTGAAAGCTAGGTCCCCAGCTGATGGAACTATTGAGAGGAGGCAGAGCCTGTTGAAGGCGGGGCTTAGTGGAAGAAAGTTAGGTCATTGGGAGTCTGTTCCTGAAGGGGATAGCCCTGTCCTCTCTTTTTGCTTCCTGGCTACATGTGGTGAGCAGCTTTGTGCTATAGTGTTCTCTTGCCATTATGCTCTACATTAACAGAGGTCCAGAGCTATGGGGCCACGAGACCATGAATTGAAACCATGAACCAAAGTAAATCTTTCCTCCTTTTTACTTATTTCATTTTAAAAAAAATCACTGCGACAGAAATTGGACTAACATAATAGAGTAATCATTAGGGTTAAGTGTCAGCAGTTTTGTCTGGGAAAATATTTGACCAGGTCCTTGTTCACCTTCCTAAGCTCATTTCCACCCACTCTCCTCCTTGCTCATGGTGCTCTAGCCACCCTGGCCACTATCTATTCCCCTGACTCTCCAAGTCTACCCCTCTGATGTGTCCCTTGCATCTGCTTTTGATGTCTCCTCTTTATGACTCAGGGCTCAAGTCTAAAGTCATCTGGAGAGAGGTCACTTAGGCTATGGAGTCTCTACTGCTAACCTGCCCCACTTTAACCCCTTCTTGGCATTGTCTTGGTACTGTGGAGAATGAAGCATTGATTCACTATCTCTGTCCTTCTAGGGGACTGGAAGTTCCGGGAGAATACAGGTCTCTCTTGTTCACTCCTGCCCCCTAGGGCATAGAACAATGCCCAGCACAGATTAGATGCTCAAAAAATGCCATTTTTTTATTGTTGTTTTTGTTTTTTTTTTATACCATCACTCTGTCAAGTCACCATTGAGAGCTCCCTCATCCATTTTAGAGTCAGAATCTTAGAGCCTTGAGAATTTTCAGTATTTCCTGGAGTAAGCCACCTAAAAAAACTCATAGCAGTAAGTACTAAGAACAAGCAGGGGAAGAAACCTGAAAGAATAAAGAAGCTGAGTCTAAAAGTAGGATTTGGGGCAACTGGGCTGGATAGATGAGGGAGCTCTGTCTTCCAGAAGAGAGGCAGTGGCAGCAAAATCCTGGTGGGTACCCTACTGCTCAGGGAAAGAGGCGAGGAAGACTTACTCACTTCCTAACAGCTAGTGCTACATACATTGCTGCACACAGCAGGACTATGGGAAGTACTGTGGCTGGGGGATCCAGCTTCCAGGGAAAAAAGAGGGAAAGATGTGCAAAGGCCCACATGCGGTTGTGGAAGGGCAGTGCACTGGGCTTCAACAGTGGTTCAGTCTAGAAGGTATGGATGGCTTTGGGGATAACAGAATAGGTGTGAGAGAGATGGGAGAGGAGATAGTATTTAAAATGGCCAGAACTGTCAAAGTAGAGGATTTAGGGGAGAGCAGGATGGGTCTCTGCATCTAACCAGTGTAAGAAATCTACCACTCCATCACTTCATCGCTCTCTTGCCCCATTACTCCATTACTCCATCGCTCCATCACACCATCCATCCATCACTCTATGCATCCATCTATGCATTCATTCACCCATCCATCCATCCATGCATTCATCTATCCATCCACCCAAATACAGTATTTTTTTCCCATCTTCCCTGTTTTTTTTTTTTTTTTTTTTTTTTTTTTTTTTGTACCGGGGATGGAACTCACGACCTTGTGCTTACCAGGCAAGTGCTTGAGCCACTGAGTTAAATCCCTGGCCCCATTCTCCCTCTTTCCCTCGTTCACTTTTCTCTCCATATTTCCTTTTTCTCTCCTTCTATCTATCATTCAGGATAAGAACTGCAGAGAAATGGGAGAAATTATCTGCTAGTTGTTGGAGGCATGAAGAAGTGTCAAGTTCTCAATAAACTCACAGTGGGGAGGAGACAACCAGTATTAAGCTGGAGCATGAGGTATGTGTCTAAATGTTTTTTAAAAATGTGGTTATTCCTCAGCCCCCCCGCCAAATCAACAAGTTCACACTGATTCTATTGAACAGTGATGATCAGCAGTCACACCTCCGCCTGGGGAGCTTTGTGAGCCCACACATCAGATACAGAAGTGTACACTCTGAGACCCCTGGCTGACTCACCCATGACTCAGGTGATGGAGTTAGGTATAGAGTCAGAAGCAGGATGCTGGATTCTGGGCAACAAGAGCAAGAACGGTGGCATTATGATCTTGCACTTCAAATTATACTACAGAACTACGGCAATTAATATAGCATAGTACCAGCATAAGCACAGACATATGAAACAATGGAATAGAATAGAGGATGCAGAAAAAATCCCAAGCACCTCCAGACATCTACCTTTTGTCAAAGGGGCTGATAATGTATGCTGGAGAAAAACAGCCTTTTAAACAAATGGTGCTGGGAAAACTTATTATCCATGTGCAGAAGAATGAGTCTAGATCCATATTTCTTACCCTGTACTAAAATAAAAATGGATCAAAGACCTATATATAAAACAGAATCTTTGAATCTCTTGCAAGAAAAGCTGTAGAACTGTTAAAGACATAGGCATAGACTAGGACTTCCTGAACAGAACTCCAGTTATATAAGAAATAATACCAAGAATAAACAAATGGGATTATATCAAATTAAAAACTTCTTTACAGCAAAGGAAACAACCAACAGAGTAAAGAGACTATCAACAGAAGGGGAAAATATTTTGTCAGCAGCTACTTAGACAGAGGACTATTATCTAGAACATATAAAAAACTCAAGAGCCAGGCATGGTGGTGCACTCCTGTAATCCCAGCATTTGGGAGGCTGAGGCAGGAGGATCATTGTGAGTTCAAGACCAGCCTGGGCTACAAAGTGAGCCCAAGGCAAGCCTGAACTGCATAGTGAGACCCTGTCTCAAAAAGACAACAAACAAACAAACAAACAAAACAAAAAACCTAAAAAAATTAGACCTCCCATAAAAGATCCAGTTAAAAATGGGAATTGAAATGAATAGGCACTTCTCAGAAAATGAAATACAAGTGGCCAATAAACACATGAAAAATATTCAGCATAGGGTTGGAGGTGTAGTTTAGTGGGAGGATGCTTGTCTAACATGCATGAGGTCTTGAGTTCTATTCAGCATCTTTGGCCATTAGAGAAATGCAAATCAACAGAACCCTGAAATTTCACTTTACTGAAGTAAGAATAGCCATTATCAAGGACTCAAAAAACACTAACTGCTGGTGAGGTTGTATGGAAAAAGGAGCCCTTCAGCACTGTAGGTGGGAATGTAAACTAGTACAACTACTTCGGAAATCAGTATGGTGATTCCTTGAAAGAAGAAAAATTATAGAATGTCTTTGTCACTTTCTTATTTATAGCAGCATGACTTATAACAGCTAAAATCATGGAAGTGTCTTCACAACCATTAACAAATGCAAGAATTAAGAAAATGTACATATACATAATGAAGTACTGTTGAGTCATAAACAAGGATGCATTTTATTGTTCGTAGGAAAATGGATACATTTTGAGATCGCAATACTAAGAAAAATAAATTAGTCACAAAAGGTTAAATATTGTATGGTTTCTCTAACATAAGAGACCTAAAACTTACATAATTTGGAGAGTAAAATAAAAGATCCGTGTTAGGAAATGGGTAGGTAGACTTGTAGAGGTAGGAAGGGGACCCGAGGAAGAAGGGAGAGGGTCAGGATGAATAAAAATGACCAAGATTTGATATGTATATATATCCATTCCCAAGCTGAATGTAATCATTATGTATTACAAATGTACACCAATAAAAAATTTAAAAAAGAAGCAGAGTCCTGGGAGAGCATGGGCAGGCAGGAGGATTGTTGGGGAGGGCGCAGCTGCACCCAGGTGCCCCAGACAGCGTCTGGACCTTTTCTACTGAGTGTGCTGTGTCCATGGCAAGTTTATGTCATGAGTGGTTCACAGCTGCTGTCCTTGCATACACATAGCTTGGAGCCCTGGAATCCATGCACTGGCCAGTGTGCTCTCAGGGAAGTGAGGATTTGGATCAGATTTTGGTGATTTCCTCAGTGTGGTGACTTTGTGCAGTGGGCAATCTGAACACCCATAAATAGATGAATACCATAAACAGATGAGGAAAGGCATGAATATAAACATAACATGCAAAGACAGCAGGGTGAGGAGTGCTAACATGGGACATAGGTGGAGACACTAAGATTGCTTCCTGGATCCCGCTAAATGCTCTTGAATTAACATCTGGGCTTCTGCATTCTGCAGGAGCTTCTCAGCCTGCCAGGATACTGCCTCTCCCTGCCTAGAGGGTATTGTCTTGGCCTCATCTGCCTTTGCGCCTTTGTCCTACTCTTACCTGGCTTTGTTGGGGTGGAGACGCCTGTTCATGGACATGACCCTCAGGTCCTCATACCACATCCATGAACTAGAAGTGCCACACAGTGGCTCCTATTGGGGCCCCTAAACCCTGAATTCCCCCTTGTCAGAGCCAGGCAGGAGTGACAGCCCCACACCAATTGCAGGAAAATAGCAAGTTTGTGCTCTTTCCAGAAGAAGATTTGATTTCTTCTCCTAGTGTACTTCCCTGGAAGACAAAGAGCTACCAGGAGGAGCTGAGGGTCTGGGGTACAAGGCTGGACAAGATGGAATGGAAAGAGTGAGGGAAGCGTAGTGATTAAACAACCACTTCACGGTGGATGATGCCAGTATTTCCACCAATGAAGACATCACAGAGCAAGCTCTTGAGGCTTACTAGGGTTTGATTCTGATTGAGGCTTGCAGTGGATTGCTACTTCTGGGCTACCTTAGTATCTTCCGGGAGAAACTCTGCATGTTATCCTTCTTGCTAATAAACACTGCATATGTATTTACTACCTGCTTGGGAATACAAAGACAACACTGTCAAGGAGCATTGTCCTTTCTGGAGAAATCCCTGTCTTTCCTGAGGTATGTGGGTAGGTTCACCAGGAGACTGATCACAAGTCTTCTCACAGCTACTGTTGGAGCTTCCTTATGTGTGTAGAACTACCAGCAAGGGCTCTCGTATCACCACAGCTGAAGGAGGTACAATCACATGAATCCTCTTTCTACCCACACCAGGGGGTGCTATTTTCTAATGCTTTCAACCAAAGCATTTTACCAAATATGCACATATGTTATAGGTAAGGAATGGAGTAGTTTGGAAAACAAAACAAAACAAAGCAAAACAAAACAAAACAGATTGTGAGGCCAAGACCTGAGCATGAATACTGGAAATATCTGCCCTAGTACCCAGGTAATCTTGGTCATTATGGTGAACTGAATGGCTCTCCATACATGGAACTCATGCCCTACTTCCTGTAACTGTTGAATATGCTATTTTAGGACTCTACAGATACAATTAAGTTAAAAATCTTTATTTATTTATTTATGTATTTACTGGTACCAGGAATTGGACTCATGACCCTGTGCTTGCCAGGCAGGCAGTTATGCTGCTGAGTTATATCCCCAGCCTGAGTTAAAAATCTTAAGGAGGTAATACTGGAATACCCCAGTAGACTCAATGTAATTGCAAAGAGCCTTACAAGAGGGACATAGAATTAGACAAGTGAGGTAATGATGGAAACAGAGGTGTGTGTGCATGCGTGTGTGTGCATGTGTGTGTGTGTGTGTGTGTGTGTGTGTGTATGAGAGAGAGACAGAAAGAGACAGAGACAGAGAGATGCTGTACTGTTGACTTTCTGGCTTTGAAGCTGGAAGAAGGGGTTCTGAGCCAAGGGAAGCTGGAAAAGGTGAGAATACACATTCTTCCTTGTAGTCTCAGGGCACCAGCCCTGCTGACACTTTGGTTTTAGCAGAGTACCCATTTAGTTCTCTGACCTCCAAAACTTGTGTAGCTTTAAGCCACTGCATTTGTGGTACTCTGTCATAGCAGCAGTAGGAAACTGACACAGGCATGTTGCTTCTTAGCTTCATTTAGCAAGAAAGATCAGGTAGGAATTGGTTTGCTGCAAGGTCATCATGTGTGGCATGCAGCAGAGCATTTGCAGAGGTCAAGAAAGTAGGAGGAGGGGCGAAGCTGCGGAGAAAGGCCTGCTGGATGCTGCTGCAGCTGTTGTGGTGAAGCCTCTGCAACCCCACATTTAGTACATTTCAATCCATTGTGGATCAATACTTTTGTGAAGGATGATGAAAAGGCATTATTATAAACATGAAATAAAGATGCACAACATCCAAACCCTGTGTTCTGTTATTAGATTCAGTGGTCAAAAGGCAGTTCTGTGTAACTGCTCTGAAAATGTCTCTACTCTCACTCTGTGAGGTCTCCCACTTTCAATGGGTGTGCAACAGTTAGGTGACCAGCACTGGGCCTGGTTACATGCTGAGCCTTCAGTTACATGATCAAAGCCTGAGAAAGTCAAGTGGTTGACAGAGGAGGCAAAGGCCAGACTGACTTTTGAAGCATGAATAAGGGTTTACCAGAAAGAAAAGAGCAAACAAATGATGAAAGCACCAAGACAAAGGACAAATTGTACCCAACTGTGAACTTGCAGGACAGTATCTTTGATGGACAATCTGCTGAAATTTGACCTGTTCTAGGACCTTGATAAAGTAGAGAATAAAGTATTCTATGGAGTTAGCAGTAACAATGAGATAGGACAGAAAAAAATGAAAAGGAGACAAGGAAATCAAAATTTCTAAAGTTGTACTTAAAAATGGTAGCTTCAAGACAAGATTTTTCTTGCTTCTAAAGGTTACCCAGGCTTGTGTCCCTTCTCCTTCTTTCCTTGCAGAAAATAGAGTTAAATTCCTAAAGGTCCTTTTATAGTAGATGGCAAACTCCATGGAGTAGACCCAGTGTTTTTCATTTTCAGATTGCTCTTTCTTCAGCCCAGGAAGCAGTTGCCGTCGTCTAAAGCATATCTCAGCTTCAAATGGCATATCTCAAACACATGCAGATGGCTTGCACTGTAACCTGACAGACAGTGAGAAGACATGTCCTAGGGTATCTGTCTTGATGACACCCCTTTAAATGTGCTGGAGCCCAGCTTATAACATGTTATAATTTCTCTGAGCACCTACACTCCAATTTTTGAGTGTGTTCTATATCTCTATCTGCAAGAAACCTTTTCATGTCTCTTATTTTGCTGTTTGAAAACTCTTTTACCATGATGAAAGTCAGCAAACCTATAACTGTTTCTTTAAAGGATGGGGTAGGTTCTTTATTGCAACCACAGAGACCTCACAAATGTAACTGGTGAGAATGGGTTTGGGTGGGGTTGGTAGGGGAAACCCTAGCAGAAGAATTTGTCTTCCTGCCTGACAGATGTAGCTGATATTCAGAGGACTCTCACTCTTCAAAACCTCCTTCTGTGGTTCACAGTGAGATTCAATGAAGGAAATGAAGGAAATTTTCAGACCGCAAGAAGAACCAGTGAAGTTAAAATTACATTTTTTAGAGTAATAAAGTCATAACTTATTCAAGGGAACTAATCTGTTCCTGCTCAAAGTTTTCATTGTAAGAGTGTCCTAGACATTTTTTTTTTCTGGTAACCACAGAACAACCACATTTGATAGAGCTCTGTTGCATAAAATAAAAACAAATGAACACATGTGGTAAAAGATAAGCTAACTATAATATCAAGGAAATAACCAACCAACTCAACTGTACAACCAGAAACCTCCCTTAATAACTTTATGCTAGGACACATCAAATGCAGAAGAGTGGGGTCTTGACTGTATTACATTACTCTGCATGTGTTAGCAAATGTGACTTTTGCCCTCTAAGATGCAGATCACATCCCATGGTTTTGGCTTAGAAACTGTGGTTTCTTGGAGCAGGTAGAACAGGTGTTGGCTTGGGAGCAGGTGGGTTTGGATTGCTGTTTGATGGAGCAGGATGGATGTGTCAATACAACTGTGACAGTCAAGGAGGTTTACTCAGACACCTCCCAGCTACCTCTTGGACCCATCTTTTCTAATGCCCCAGTTGGAGAGAAGATTTCCTGACAAGGGTGCACAGAGAAGTGACAACATCTGCCTTTGTTGGGTAGCAATCATGTCTTCATTGGACTGTGGATTCCACAGGGGCAGTGGCCCTGCTGGTCCCTAGGGAAGGGTGAACACTCAGCCCTGTTAGAGGCTCACTGACAGGTGACTCCTATGGACACCAGTTCACAGTTCCTGAGAAGAAACTGATATGGTAGAAAGAGGTCAACAGGAGGGGTGTGGGGGAAACCCAGGGCTGATTTTGTGGTCTCTCTGGGTCTTTCGCATCCTTCTGACTCCCCAGGTTTTCTGTAAGAATCAACTGACGTGAAAGATGTGGTCCCAAGGAGGAAAGCCACATGAAAGTGATTCAGGAGCTGTACAGGTGAAGCGTGTAACATGTCTGTTGTTGGGACATGAATCTGGTGATGTGACTGTGGATTAGGGATTTTTTTTCTGATCTGAATCTTTTTTATGGAAGCAGTATTTCCTTTGGAGTCAGAAATGCAAGTTTAATTTTCAACTTTTACATTTTTAGTACTCACTACTTCTTGGGCCCTGTGCTAAGCACTGTCTACTATATCCCTGTGCATTGACTGGCTCCAGACCAGCAGAGCTAAGTACAGGCCAGAGAAGGCAGCATGATGGTAGGGTTGGACTGTGGAATGAGACTACCTGGGTTGTGTCCTTGCCCTGCTAGCCAGCTGTGTGACCAGAGTTCCAGCCTCTACACCTGTGAATGGAGAAACTGAGGGCGAGAGGGTCATTCTCAAGTTATCTGGAAAATGTGTGCAACTGGGATTCTTGGATGACAGGAAGGGGTAAAAGCTTTATTTCTTTTTATTGTTGGCAGCATTAATCTGATATTTATTTACTGATTTATAATGGTGAGAAAATAGGCTTACTATCTTATTCATTTTTATTTATTTTTTATATTTATTTATTTATTTATTTTTGTGGCACCAGGGATAAAACTCACAGCCTCACGCCTGCCAGGTAGGCACTTAAGGCACTGAGCCAAACTTCCAGCCCTCGTTTTTTGAGGCAGAGTCACACTAAGTAGCTCAGGCTGGCCTTGTGTTCGCGTAGTAGCCCAAGCCAGCCTCAAACTCACAATGCTTCACCTACCTCAGCCTCCTGAGTGCTGGGATTAAAGGCGTGTGCCACCACGCCTGGCTTTATTCATTTTTAAGTGTACAGTTCAGTAATATTAAAGTCACATAGTCGTGCAATTTCCAAAGTTTCTTTAATGATACAACACTGACACTATATACTCATTAAACAGCAACTACCTCATTTTCCTTTCCTCAACCCCTGCCAACCACCCTTGGGTTTTCTGTTTCTGTGACTCTTGGTTCTTCATGAAAAATAATACAGTATTTGTCTATATGTGATTGGCTTATATCGCTTAACATATTGTCCACAAAGTTCATTCAAATTGTATCTGGCATAAAAATTTCTGTCTTGTTTAAGAAAATTTACCTTGTTCCATGATATATATATATATATATATATATATATATATATATATATATATAACCACATTTTGTTTATTCATTCAGCTGTCAACAGACACTTGGGTTGTTCCATGTTTTGGTTATTGTGAATAGTGCTGCTATAAATATCTCTTCAAAATTCTGCTATCAATTCTTTTGAGTATGTACCTAGAAGTAAAATTGTTGGACCATATGGTGATTCTATCTTTAAGTTTTTGAGAGATCACCATACTGTTTTGTATAGTAGGTACATTGCTTTATTTTCCTACCAGCAACACACAAGGACTTTTTTCTTCTCTATATTACTGCCAACAGTTATTTTTTTATAGTAGCCATCTTAGTAGATAGAAGGTAATATCATATTGTGGGTTTGGCTTGCATTTTTCAATGGTTAATGAATATGATCATGTTTTTATGTGCTTCTGGGTCATTTGTGTATCTTCTTTGGACAAATGTCTGTTAAAGTCCTTTGCCCAAATCAAATGTTTTGTGTTGTTTAGTTGTAGGAATACTTCATACATAAATTTATCATCTTTTTTTAAATCTTTATCTTCTTTTTTTTTGCAATTCAAGCTAAACTTATCCAATTCAGAAAATAAAGGAGATTTTATTTCTCCATGTATTGTGAAACAAATCTATATTTTTTGTGGGTGAATTATCTTATATAATCTTCACAGCTCTCTATGAAGTTATTGCTATCACCTTAACTTTAAGGATTCAAGAGGTAAGGGCACCAGGCTTCATTTTCCTTGATCAGGTTCACAAGTTATGACTGGCAAAACCATCAGGGTTTTCACTTAGGTGGTTCAGAACCCAGAACCTGAGATCTGAAACCACTCCTGTCTCCCTTTGGCCTCTGCAGAGACCCCAGGATGATTTCTCATCGCCTGAATGACACATTTCACACCCTCCGGACTGTGGCTTGTCCACCGTTGATACCATTCTTATGTATTCCTATCTCTTGCCAAGAGACACCTTGATGTTACCCAAGTATGTGGCTCTTGATTTAGGTACTGGATCAGAAATGTGCATTTAACACATATTTGATGAACGCCTAGTAGGTTTCAGACATTATACTGGATTTGGGGGTCCCAAGATAAACAAGACTCAGTTCCTCGCAAGTATGCTCATACTCAGTGAGAAGACATATTCAAAAGACACATGTAATTATCAATTTTTGTTTGTCAACTTAATTGGGTCATAGTACCTAGACTTTTTGTCAAACAATATTCTGGGTATATGTGTAACCATGTCTTTGGATGAGATTCACATCTGAGAAAACAGAATACAGAAGATTGCCCTCCCGAATCTGAATGAACCTCGGTTACTCAACTCCAGGGCCTGAAGGAAGCAAAACTGCTGATCCTCCCTTGAATAAGAGGGACTCCTGCCTGGCTCTCTAGAACTGAGACTTGGGTTCTGTTCTGCACTGGATAAAAGCAACTGGTTTTGTGGGTCTCAAATTTGTTAGCATTCAGATTGGAACTGTACCATCATCTCTTCTGGGTCTCCAGATTGCTGACTACAGATCCTGAGGCTTCAAAGCCTCTATAGTCACAAGAGCCAACCCCTTATTATAAAGATCTCTCTGTATATGTGGGCACACACATAGTTTGGGTTCTCTTTCTCAAAGAATTTGGGCTAATGCAGCAGTTAGGAATTCACATGACCAGCACAGTGGCAGAGGTCTAAAAGCTCTACCAAATCAGGCAAGTGGGCCTGGGAGCCCTCAAGACACATTGCCTCCTCACTGGTTTTGGACAGTCCCCAGGACAACACTGGGGCTGGGTGAATTCCAGGGGCCGTGGAGTTCACAGTGCCCAGGACTTTGAGGGGCATTGGCAGATGCATGGCCTTATTCATTCAGCAAGTGTGCCTTGGGCATACTTTGTGAGATGAATCCTGTTCTAGGAATACAGTGTAGCCATAAAAATGCAGATTCACCAGTCACTTCTCCTGTGGACCCAGAGTATAGTAAGGATGGGAGATCAGGTTATAAGGAAATATTAGTAAGTTGCATGTAGGTAGTCAGTCAGACACGTGTTGGCTTGTGGAGATAGTAATGTTGGTGAGGAGCACATTTAGGCAGAAGGAAAAGTCAGGCAAAGATGAGCACAGAAATAACAGTGACCTGTTGGACATGAGGCAGAGTGGTTCAAGCTGAGACTGGAGAGCCAGATTAGGACCCTCACCAGGGATGGCCTGTTTGCCATGGGAAAGAGCTTAGATTCTATTGCAGGGGGGAAAGGAGGTATCCAGGGGGGTTGAGTAGGAGAATACTGTGATTAATTGTGGAGTGAAATGTCCCTCTTTTGCAGCTGTATAGGCAAGAGATGACCCAGACTAGGATGGGGACAGGAAGGAGGCACAGGCTTGGGGAGATGGTATGCCTTGAAGGCAGAGTTAAGAGGAATTTCAGGCACGTATTAGCTGTCTCTGAGGTCAGTAGAGCCCTAGATTGTGCTCAGGAATGGTGCTTGGCACAGAAAGGGCAGGGCTGATAGATTTTGAGCCAAGGCCTCTTTTGAGCAGTCTCTCCAATTATCTGAGCATTGGGTTAATGCTCTTTAATCTCCTCTTTCAGGGTCCCACCAACTGGACTAGAGCTGGATCTGAAAGCACTCCAGATTACCAAGGAAACAGGGCAGTTGTCTGTATCCCTTGTCTTTGGCCCTGCCTACTGGTCAGGATATGCTCCTGGGATAGGGTGCTCCTTGGCTCCTGGGCAGAGGTTAGTTCCTGCCCAGGGTGAGAATGGGCAAGTGGACACACTCTTGCCTCTTTATAACCTGCCCCATCATGCTGACCTCTCACCTTCTCCAAGGACTGATTCAGCCTCATCCCTGGAGATGGAAACACCACACATAGCCTTTGCTGACAACTCATCCTGCCCAGCCTCTCCTCTTGGTGCCCACAGCCTCTGGCTAATATAATAATTGTCCTTTTACTTGACAGTCATGCTGCATGAACTGGTGATTTCCTTGAGGGTAGGGACCACATCTCACTTACATTCCCAGTCCCCACTCCAAGGGGGGTGGGAATCAGTCATTGTTTGAGTGAGATCAGCAAAATGAATCTATTGTTGATCACAGTAGTAGCAGACTGGGATAGAAATTTGACTTTTCTCAAGGCTTCTGGCTTCCCCCCCATAAACTACGCTTACTGCAGCAGCGTAACAATGATAATAGACTCTAACTTTATCTTCGTTTCCCTGATTAGGAAAGCCTCATTTTGAGTTAAGGTAGTAAATGAGATGCTGTGACTGTTCCTTGAATAAAGACCAAAATTAGCTTGAGCTTAAGTGATAAGTATTTTACATTTATGACATGTTTGGCATTATGTTCAAAGCTGACTACATTCAACATTCCTATAGTACAAGCTTGGTGTTGGGCTAAAATTCAAATAGGCTCACATTAATGGGAAAAGTCTGGAGGCTTTAATCACAGCTTGTGATTCAGCCTGATTGACAGTGTTTCCATTTTTTAACGTCCCTATTTTTCATGTGAAATGAATGACTCCTTTTTCATTTTGCTCCTATAATAGGAAATGTTCTCATTGTGGAAGGAAATCTTTGTAAGCAGCCCATTAAATAATATGGTGCCACTGCTGTGCCTGAGTGGAGTCATCACCCACGGGGAGCACCAGCTCACAAGGTGTACAGTACTGAGTGTGTTTTCCTGGATTGTAGTGCCGAGAGGCAATTTATTCATCATTTGGGGAGACAGGCATTCAACATCAGTGACCTTTCTTCTCCAAATGAACCCTTTGTTTACATGTTAGTTTTGCCTCTTCTTTATATCAGTTCTGGAAATGCCATTCCTTCTCCTTCAAGTGAAAGAGGATCTGGTGGGAAGAACCTCAGGGTGTGTTGCTGAATCCAGCCTGGGAGATGAAGGCAGGCAGCAGGACTAGAGGCAGCCTGCAGAGCGGCCCTAAGTCAAGGGGCTTTTGTTTGGTGTCATTTGACTTTGTTTGTCTTATTGGTTTTCTGTCTTGTGATGGTCCAGCCTTCTTGATTCCCCAGTTCTCGGGATGGAACATGATCACTGCTACCAGCTCCCAAATTTGCATGCTGCAGACCTGACACCAGACAGGAACTAACCTCCTTCTCCATCCAAAAACAGAATTTTTCCTTGGACCAGGTCCTAGGAAGCAGGAGTGGGCTGCCCTATCACATGGAGCTTTTGCTGCAAACCTCTGACTGGGGTGAGGGGTGTTCAGCTGCCAGAAAAGGTAGTAAGTAGACAGATAATCCAAGAGATTTGTTGCATTGATAACAAGAGCCAGATTCACTCCACAAATGGAGAACAAGCTCAGAGACTCCTTCGATGAAACTCACCTTCTAACAATGAAATCTGAAAATAGATACTAATGAAAAACAGATTATGGAGGATCGAGAGCATGCGTTTCTAATTATGTGGAACTACAGCCAGACATAAGTCCCAGGCACTTGCTACCTCATTCTTAGGACTTGTACTGCTGGGTTATCTTGGAGATTCCACCTCTTCCCCTAAACCTAGTTCCCTTTTCCCTCCTTAGATCTGTTTCTCTCTAGGTAATGTCTACCATGGCTCTGGAGCCTCTAACTTCACTGTTGGAGCTGCTTACCCTCAAAAACATTGTTTCTGCATATTTTATGGATATGGAATTGAAGTTCAGAGAGGCTGAATAATTTGCTAAGGTCAGAGAGGAGAGAGAACTGGAATTCCATATTCCTGTCTCTATAATATTATTTCATAAAACCACACAGTCCCATCCATGTAGAAACACATATTAAGACCAGGTTGTTAGTAAAGAGAAATCAGAAAGACAGTAATAAACAAAACAGCTCTGTAATGAGAAAAGTAGAGATGCATGGATGGAACAGGGTCTTGCCCACAGCCCAGGTATGCTGGGGCAGGTGATAGAGTTACTAAGACCAAAGGAAATGCCCAGAGTTGACTTGTGAGAGATTGAC
Organism: Dasyprocta punctata; assembly: GCA_004363535.1. Classification (NCBI taxonomy): domain Eukaryota; kingdom Metazoa; phylum Chordata; class Mammalia; order Rodentia; family Dasyproctidae; genus Dasyprocta; species Dasyprocta punctata. The sequence continues at coordinate 17,630 of RJWM01014150.1, read as the reverse complement.
AACAAAAGGATGGTGTTGAGACTAGCAAAAAAGGACAGAGTCTGGTGGTGGTGAGCAGATCATGACAGTTGCTGGAAGGTCCAGGGATGGTGGGCTGGACAGGGAACTCTCCAGAGTGAGTTTGAACTGTCCAGTGGAGGTTTCTGGACTACAACACTGCATGATATTTTTCCACATTCAGTTATTGTAAGCAGAGGGCTTTACAGATCAAACTACATGGCAGTGACATCATTGATTGCTTTAACCTATTGTTTGACAAGCATTCCAAGGAATTTAGCATGTGGGCAGGAAGGCAGTTTTACAGATGACACTAGTTTGCCCAGTTTCCAGTGCCCTCAGGCAGTTCTTACCTGGACGTTCTGGTCCCTGCTCACTTACAATGTCCTCTTGACTTGGCAAGAATCTTAGGAATACAAAAGGGAGCTAAATGCCCTAGTTTTTCTCAGGGATGATATACTCCACCTGCTACATGCTTGAATGCTCTTATAATCTTATCAAACTCATTTTCTGCAGTGTCCCTCAAGCAGCACATCAAGAACAGTGCAACAAAATCCCATAATAACATGACAAAGAGCAACCAATCATAATAATCCCAATTATTCAAGCACACGAAGTGAATGAAACATTTCCCCACATAGCAGGAAGAAATCGCTAATTGCAAATAAGACCAAAGCTAAGTATATCTATAGCAGTAACGTGGATTTATAATGTATTCAAAGCCATATATATGTTTCATTTTGTTTTGCAAGACAGCAGTTGCCTCACTGTGTTGCATTTAGCTGTTCCAGATCATCAAATACAGTATACCCTAGCAATGGTTTAGTTATGCTTGCTCGTTTCCACACAAAGTGATTTGGTGTCAACAAAAGAAGGTGAATTGAGTTCAAACTCATACAGCAATTGTCCAGCTGTGTTTATAAGCAGAGGGTATTACTCCATCTTCACATTTCTTTCTGTTACATCAGTTCAGTTGGTTGTATATATTATGGAAGGATAGTAGATGAGGACAAAGGCAGCTCACTGTATACTCAACAATCAGATTTAGTTATTTTCCTAGGTTATCATCATACACTAAGCTTTGTATTGTCTTTGGTCCATAAAATTGTTTTCAGTGTAAATACTTCAAGATCTGGATTCTCTAGGGCAGATCTGTTGGATCAGAATCAAATTGGCTCAGGATAAATTATGGTTTTCCTTGTGATAATTATTATCAGGCACTCACGCATAAGAAGCTTTCCTTCATGATCTCCTGACTTTCATTCTTGGGAGGGCTGATGTAAGGAACTCTGTCTTGATTTTGACAACTCTCAAGTTTTTCTTATTCTCCCTCTCATTTGAGAGCCTCTCACAAGGCATTGCTGAGAAATCATCCAGTAGTCATGTTCTTCATTTGTTCCTCATTTCCGGAATATCGTTCTATTTGTTGGTCTTATCTGGTCCCACATTAGAGAGGAAGTGACGAACAGTTAAGAGTTGGTGCCGTAACCCTTTTAGCCATATTTAAGCAACAAAGAGGTTAGAAGGAGTAGCTTTTAGGCTAAGTTCAGCTAGAGCCCATTGCTAAGTTTAATTTTATCTGTTATTGTAAGTGATGGCTAATATCTCAAACTGTTGAATCAGAATTCTTTGTTAGGTGTTATACTTCTACAGGATTTTAAAGGGATAACGGTCACCAAGGTTTAAGGAGAATGTAAAACAAAACTAACAAGCGCAAGACAAGTTCATTTTGTGTAACAGTTTTGAGCCAAGAAACTATCCTATTTTTCACCATACATAACAAAAGAAAAGATTTGTCTGCAGTACTTGTTAGAATCTTCCATGAGTCTACAAATGCTTCAGAGAAGAATCAGACCTGTGGGTGGTAGAAGACCTGAAACAGCAATAGCTAGAATTTTGATGAGAATTCAGCAATTGAGGAGATGTTATGCTGATTTTATTTTGTGCAACATTTTAAAATAATTTTCATGACTGACAACACTGTATCAAGACCAATTGGCTCTCCTTTGCTTACAGATATATTCTCTAGGTAACTAACATTTAATACTTTAAATAATCTGAGTGGCACCGCCTTTAACAGTTCTGTACAGATTTATAACCCTGGCAAAAGTCTGACTAGCCTTAGACTTTTTACAAGTTTGAGAAATGGTGCTATTGACCACAAATAGACTTACTAGCTAATGTGTCAGTAAATGCATATTCAGTCAAAGTAAGCGTGTAGTCGGTTTTGCATAGCAGGAATGTCTTAATGATAAGGTTTTCCCCAAGTAACCAGAAACTAATAAGGATAGCAGAAAATGTGAGAAATTATCTTGATAAAATCTTTGTTTCTCACCAGTACTTGTAAATTTTACTCAGAGAAGACTGATTTAAGCATAGAGGATTCAATTCTGGCTTCACATTGTGTGCAAAAGTTTGATTTTTGGAAAACTCATTGTTTTACAAAACTCAAATAATCTCTAAGTTATGACCAAAAACATACAAATTTTCTTTCACAAATTTCATTTCCACAAATTTTACTTAACTTAATGTAATCATCTAAATTTTCCCTCCTTATCTGTTCTTTTTTCCTTGGAACCATGCAGACCATGCAGTCATTTTACTCCAGCACAAAATCTTGTTTTACCATACAAAATCTTTCCTTACCAAAAACACATCCTCACATGTGTAACTCTCTACATTTCTTCTCTTCTACTTACTGGCTCCTTTCTGTTGTGTGCTTTCAGCTGCTTGGATTTTAAAAAGACCTTTTGTCATTTTTCTTCCTTTTGGCCTTAGAGACATTATGTTTCAGCTAGGGTTGGAAGATCTTCAAGCATTTACTGACCTTGAATGAAAAAAACTGTCAAGCACAAGCAGAGAGTAGCAGAAGAACAACATAATCCTGCAACTGCAGTTTAAGAGCTATTGCAAAGTCATTCACCAAGAAATGTTTTAGACACATTGTCTTAGTTACTTTCTTCATTGCTGGGACACAAAACCTAACATCCACAGTTTAAAAGGAGGAAATGTTTACTTTGGCTCCATTTGTAGAGGTTTCACCTCATAGATAGTCAGCTGGCTCCAAGGCAGGATGGCACAGCAGAGAAAAAGTACCTTCATAGCTTGGTAGCAGGAAGGAGAGAGAGAGAGAGAGAGAGAGAGGAAACAAGAGAGATGAGAGGGAGTTAAATCTTTCTAGGCCATGCCCTCAGCAAACCACCTCCTCTGACTAAGCTTCCCAACATCATATTTAGCTATGAACTCATCAGTAGACCAATCCACTGATAAGTATCATGCCTCCATGATCCATTCAGCTTCTTAAAAGCCTCACCTATGAGCACATGAGGCTTGAGGGGACATCCAGATATAAACCATAATACACATTGACTAAACAAAAAATCAACTTAAATGATACAATTCAAAAGCACATCTATTGATCAGTTGAGATGTGCTTTATTGGGCTTTTGTTAATTCCTCACAGGCTGCCCAGGAAGGCTTGATACCCTCTCCTGGTGACTGAGACAGGAGTCAACCCCACAGCCTTAGCACCACCATGACCCAGCATAAACTGGATGTGACCTGAGAGTCACTTCTTCCACCTGACATCTGATTTTGTCAAATTGGTCTGGGGTCAGGCTCCAGCTTGAGTTCCGTCCGGTGGTCTAGACCCTCTTCCTCCAACTCCATCTTTCTGGAGGTGTCCTGTACCAGCACTGTCACTCTAACAGGTTCATCCCAGTTCTTATTTCTCCTGCAATCACTTAGCATGGGTTTGAGTTTGGAGCTCAGCCTGTGCTGTCAGGAGGAGAGGCTACTGCATGATTGCTGTGATCTTACATGGATCATTTTATTTAAATCATATTGATTGCTACCAGCGATACTGACTTTCATTTTGGGGGTCATTTTTAGAGCCTCCCTGCATGCATGCAGTGGTCCCCAAGAATCCATAATAGCCACTCCCGCACTCCTGAAGGTAGATGGCAATCTCAGGAATACCCTCACAGATTTTATCCTTCTTTTAATCATCCCTGGCTCACTAGTTGTCGTGTCTGCAGTCCAAGGTGCTAAGGCAGTGGAGTAGGTTGCTGAGAAACCAAAGAAAATGCTCATAGACGGTTTGTGAGAGACATAGTTTATTGACACATTAACAGAAAAGGTTAAGCCTTATTTAGACTTATTGACTCAGTAGCAGAAAAGTATAGAGCTCAGTGGTAGCAGGCTAGAGAGGACAGTTTCCAGAAGGCCCTAGGAGCCATGAGCTGGACAGGGAAATAATCAGAGAGGACTTCAAGTGTCCAGTGGAGGTCATTGAACTACAATATTCCACAGCCCTATTCCACACTCAGTTATTGCCAGGAGGTGGATTTGTAGATTAAATTCCATAGCAATGCTGTAATTAGCTTGCTTTGTCCCTTTGTATCACCAGCATTCTGAGGAACAGCTGATGTCACATAGAATATGAGCAGGAAAACAATTTCTGTAGAAAACACTGGTTTTCCATTTCCCAGTGTCTCTTGGCTAATTCTTATCCAGACATGCTGGTCCCTGTTCATCATGTCCTCTTGACTTGACAACAGTTTTAGCAACACAAAAGAGGCATTTCAGTGACATGGTGCTAAGTGCTTTCGTTATTTCAGAGATAATTCAACCAGCTATGTGTTTGGATTCCCAGCTGCCAGGACCTCAGATTGGCTAGGACTCGCTTTCCATGCATTGAGTGAGCTCACACCCTCCACATTATCCTGTGAATTTTCAGGGGTCTGATGTGCTCATTGTCTCCTGGCTACTCATATTCTTGGGCCAGGGGGGTGCTTTCTCCACATGGCATAGAATCAACTCACATATGGATACATGGTCCTGTGATTAGGTAACTCCCTGACTTTAAATGAATCCTGTGCACCTGAAGCTCTCGCTAATATGAATGTAGCAGCCATACAGATGCTCTCAGTGTGAGTCAGTCACTGTCACAGTTGTATTATCTTACAGTCATCTCATTTCCACTTACTCTGCACTTCATAGAGTGCTCTTACATCTCACTATCTCCAAAACCTCCCTCTCTTCCTTTCCTACCCTCTCTTGAGTTTCACGGTGTCCATTTTGTGCTTCAATAACAGAATGCCACAGACAGGGTAATTTATAATGATCAAAAGTATATTGGTTCACAGTTTGTGGTGGGTTAACTAATGGGCAACTTGTAATACCCAGCTGCACTGAGTCAGCATAGTCCTGGGTGTGGAAGGCCCATCTGAGGATTGTTGCCAACAGCATAAAAAGAGAATTGATGAGCCAGGCATGGTGGCACATGCCTATAATCCCAGCACGTGGGAGGCTAAGGCAGGAGGATCATTGCAAGTTTGAGACCAGCTTGAGCTACAAAGTGGGCTCAAGGCCAGCCTGAGCTGCATATAGAGACCCTATCTCAAAAAGTCAAAAAATAAATAAATAAATGAGAGAGAGAGAAGAGAGAGAGGGAGAAAGAAAGGGAGAGAGAGAGAGAGAGAGAGAGAGAGAGAGAGAGAACTGAAGGGCAAGACAGTGTGCTTTTGATTTGCCTGGAGAAACTTGTCACACTGATTTTCCTGACATGAACTCAGCTGTTCTCATGGTCGGAGGAGCTTGGGTCTTCGCTGTCACTGAGGATAGTTGCAATTCTTTTCAGGGGAGCTCTGGCCCTTACCTTGAGTGTTGCTTCCTGGCTCCAGTGCAGATCCCTCAGCCTGCTGGCACAGACTTTCTAGCTTCCATTGACGTTTGAACCTTCCTGGTGCAGATCCTTGGTACAGACTTGCATGAGACATTGTCGTGGGCCCTAGGCCTCCAGCTGGACTTGTGAAGGACATTGCCATGGGCTCTAGGTCTTCAGTTGGATCCACGCAGGACATTGGCTTGGGATCTAGGCCCTCACCTGGATTCTTTGAATCACTAGTGTGCGGACAGACCTCTTATGCTCTTCTACATTTGAGTCAGGGTGAATATTATAAAACAATTCTATAAATTATGTGTCCTGTATTAAATCTATTCCCTTGTAAGCACTAGCAACAATGCAGTTCTAGAGACTAGGAAGACCAAGATCAAGGGGCTGCATCTGGTGAGGGCTTTGCGTTGCATGGTTTCATGGCAAACAAACGAAGGGTCAGAGAAGGCCTGATTCCTTCCTTTATAATGACACTCATCTCACCATAAGGGTGGAGGGCTCGTGGCCTAATCACTTCTTAATACTATCACATTGGTAATTAAATTTCAACATGAATTTTGAAGGGAAAAAGCATTCAAACTATAGCACAGGGTAAAACCTAAGTCCTTCCATTTTCTCATGCTAAAGAGCTGGTAGGTGCAGGTCCTTTTGAAATTTCCACCCCCTCTTTTGACTCTGGGTGGAATGAGAGTTCATGTCCATAGAAAGCTTCCTCTTTTCTCTGCTCCAGGGGCTCCTGCCTCCACTAACCTTGGGTTCAGTCTCGTTTGTTCATCTGTAGCTGTTGCCAGGATTTGAAGTTGCTCACGTCTGATGTGAGACATCATTTTCTGGCATGGCTGTCCTTGTCTGGAGCTGCCAGAACTGCCTGCCTGAGGTGTGAGGAAAGGTGTTTCCTCTGGAGGAAGTAACCCAGGAAAGGGACCAGGACTGAGTAAGGGTGTGAAAGGAGGAACTAGGGGCACATTTTTGTAGGGGAAGTGAGAGGCAGGGATGTGAGGGCTCTGCCAGCCTGGACAGTCTCATGGTCCACCCAGAGGCCAGTGGCAGGACTTGTCTAACTTTTGGTTGTGCACAGGGTAAGTTCTTTATGTCTCCAGTCCCAAGCATAGTTAATGGATGTAAATGGTAAATCCTTGCTGAATGAATGAATAAACACAGGAACAGATTTTGTCCACTGTGAAAGGGACTCAAGGCAGGAGGGAATAGGTAGATTCAGAGGTCAGTTTAGAATTTCTGAAATCCTGTGCTGCCGACATTCACCTTCAGGTCTGCTCTGGATTCAGAGAGGGTTTCTCTCCTTTTCATCAGGCAGTCCCTGACCGAACTCATGAGACTTTCAGTAGTATGGTCCACCAGCCTGCCAAGTTCTTTAGGGAGGAGTTTGTTTGTTTTACTTACCATTGTTTCTCCAGCCCAGCACGCACATGGCTTCAGGAGCTGGTGACATGTGTCTAGAAGAGACCCTTTCAAATAGAGGACATTGAGACCATAGGGTGGCGCCATTGTTCCAGCCAAAGACTGTATAGCTTGTCGAGAAGGAATGGCATTGGACATTGTTTTTCAATCCAAACTCCCTGGATAAATCTGTTAGGCTCTAATCTCAATGCAGTGATATGTTCTCATCTCATAACACGGGGATTAACACCATCACTGTAGTTAATTTGAACGAGGAAAATCTGTTTCAGAAAGCAAAATTCCAAGTCTGTTCCTTCCTGCAGGTGACTAAGAAGAGCCCAGCATGTTTGTTACAAAGTGGCAGAAAGCTGTAGGCTGATCTGCCCACACAACAGCTCACGCTGAGCCCATTTACAGACGTGCAGAATGCGTGCAGCACTGCTAGCCCTGTGCGCCATCTTGGTTGCTGTTACAAAGGCAGCTGGGGATAAGTAGATGAAGAGTTCCCAACCTGAATTTTCAATAGTTCTTTCCCAGCACCTTTTGCTCTAAGCTCAGTACTCTTCCCCATGTGTCCCTGTCCACCCCCTTCTCCAAGAACCAGTTCTCAGAAGGGCTTTTTGTGCTCCTCCTGCCTCTAGGACCAAGAGCTCTGAATTTTGGATTCTCCTTGACCAAGGGACACTGAAAAAGATGACTGTGATCCATGTTTTCCTCACTTGCTTTTTTCTTGGCTACTCATTGCAGTGGTTATTTTCTTGGTATTAAACTCCATTCCTTGAGTGTGTGGTATTTCCTATACATAGCAAGTACTTATAGATATTTATGGATGTTGGAAGCATAGTAAAACATATTGCTCCATATTCAAAGGGCTGGGAGACGTTTAATAGCAAAACATAAAAAGGAAGAGTATGTCATTACTCTTGTTCTCAGACAACTATAGATTATGACTTTAGATCATAATCTATAAACCAGCAGTGTGACTTTGTGTTAATATTTTTGTAAGAAATAACATTAACAATAGGCTCATTTTTGAGTGTCTGATATATAGTAGTCATTGTGCCATGCATTTTACATATATACTACATTTAGTTTTCCCAACAACCCTAGGAGGTATTATTTCCATCTTCCATATGGAGAGAAGTAAGATTCAGGAAGATTAAATAACCATCTCAAGTTTCTAAGTTAGTGCTGGCTGAACTCTGTGGGATTAACAAACCCAAACTGCTCTCCTGGACACATTTGCCTACAGGGACTAGACCCCACAGTGGGCCCTGGACTCCTGCAGCGATGCTCTCAATCAGATCTGATCCTTGAAGGGTCAAGTGCTCTGCAATGTGGCTGAAGGAGCAGCAGTCTGGGGATGGCCAGAAGCAAGAATCTTGGCAATCTGGATTGAAGTGAATTCCTCACATTCTTCTTCAGCAAGAATCAAACAAGGTCTAAAATACAATGTACTTGTGCAGCAGAACATGTGAAAGGAAGGTGTGGCATCACTTATTTGGTTGGCCTTGGGAGACTTTCCTGTTCTAAAATATCTCCCTGTCTGACCTGTTATGGTGCTTCAAATGCCACTATTAATCCTCATTTTCTTTGAGTTTAAACTCTTTTAGTCGCTCAACATCCTCCCTGATCAATCAAACTTGGCAAGGGATGAGCTGAGATCCATCTGGAAGGAGGACGAGTACCTGGAAGTGGCAAGGGACTGGTCTGGTCCTTCTGTCTCCTTAGCTAGTGATGTAGCCAAAGGCAAGCAGAAAGTCACAGAAAGGGCCCCTGGAAAGAGGAGGCAAAGGCAGAGACAAAGAATATCAAACTTTTGGATTTGGGCAACAAAGTCTTGAGGACCCTGTTTTCACCCATTCTATACACTCTGTCCCCCTCGAGCTGCCACTCCTGTAGCTGGGGTCCTGGATGCCCTGGTGCACTCAGCAAACATAGCAGGCATTGTTAAAAACAAGAGATGGAAGACAGAGAAGAGTCTTCAGCAAAATCCTCACCCAGCTGGAGAGACTGATAATGACAATGCACTTTCTAGGGAAGGAAATCTCTGGTTTGACACGAAGTATTTCCTTGGCAAGAACAAAAATAAAATAAAATAAAATAAAATACAAGCTAAAAGGGCCTCATCAGCTCCCAGTATGAGCAATAAGAAGCTCCCAGTCACTTTTCAGTAAAGACACGATCTTTTATCTTATATTAAAAATTAGGCTGTGGCTTGAAGACCTAAGAAGAGTAAATTACTAATATCCTTCTCTCCTGAGAATAAATCAATGTGGAAAAAAAGGAAGAAAACGATTGAAATGTGAGGATACCAAGCACCTGAAGAGAGCAGGTAAACGGCAAGGCAGGCTGAACCATCTGAGGTATCTGAGGTACTTTTGGTGATTTATTTAATGAGTGTTTTGTGAGTTGGACTCCCTTATACAGGTCTATAGTGTGCTTGTGATTTTCCAGGATATAGCTGAATATTTAGAAGATTTCTGAGTTGCTTCCCTAGAGCGGCTTCAAATTTGGGTGGCTTTTAATTTGTAAAAGCCAAATCTTGGAAACAACCCAAGTGCCCATCAGTCAAGGAATGGATAAAAAAGATGTGGTATTTTTATACAATGGAGTACTACTCAGCTATCAAGAAAGATTGCATTGAGACTTTTATAAGTAAATGGACATGACTGGAGACCATACTCATAAGTGAGATAAATCAAACTGACATGTATAAATACCGTATTGTCTCCCTAGTGTAAGAAACTGAAAGAGTATATATGATCCAGAATCTACAATAAATACTATGTAAGGGTAAGAAACTGCTCAAAGAGCAAAAGTAATTGGGAAAGGGGAAAGGAAGAAAGAAAGAAGGGAAAAGGAAAAAGACATAAATCTGTATATATGTATGTGTAAGTTAGCTAAAATGACTATACTGCTGAATTAGTTATTGAGAAAGAACGGTTAATACTCATATGATTAGATCAATTTTGAATGTCTATATATGTTAATGTAAACAACTGTGTTGAAGGGAATGATACACAATATTGCAACCATTGTCAAGTCCCTATCACTTTGTTTTATAAACCTATAATGTTACTGTTTTGGATTTGCTGTTGTCGTTTGTTTGTCTCTTTTGCTTTTTGTCTTTCTTTTCTGTGTCTTTTTTCTCTTAAATAAAAAAAATTTTGGGTGGCTTTGGTTTTAGAAAGTCATGTAGAATTTCTTTGAACTGGCCTGAGGACAATGGCACTCAAAGATGTCCAGGCCCTAATTGCTAGAACACTTGATACCTCACATGGGAAAAGGGCCTGTGCAGATGAGTTTGAATTAAGTGTCTTGAGATAGGAAGATTATCCTGGAGGCCACTAAATGTAATCACAATTTCCATATTGGAAGAAAGGAAGAGAAGGCAGAACAGAACAAGGTCATGCAATGTAAGCAGAATCGAAGTCAGAAGATGCTGACTTTTGAAGATGGAGGAAAGGATCAAGATCCAGAGAAAACAGCTGCAGGAACTGGACAAGGCAGGAAAGAGATTCTTCCCTAGAGTTCTGGAGAGAGTGTGGCCCTGCCAATATTTTGAGTTTAGCCAGTGAAATCATTGTTTACATCTGACTCCTAGAACTATAAGAAAGTAAGTGTGTGTTGCTGTAAGCCATCAAGTTTGTAGAAATGTGTTACAGCAGCAATAGGAAGCTAACACATGGGCTAAGGTAATAATTTTCATCCTTGGGTTCCTGGTCTATGAGGAACTTCCAAGTTGAGTTATTTTATTCAGGGTCTTCAGAAAGACAGAATTCATGGGAAACACAGAGACAGAAAGCTGAGAATAGATTTATTAGGGGGATTAGCCAATTCAGTTATGGAGTCTGAGAAGCCTCACATTAGGCCATTTGCAAGCTGGAGAATTAGGGGAATCTGGTTGTGTGCCTCAGTCTAAGTCCAGAGGCTGTAGAACCAGGGAAGCTGGTCATGTAGCTCTAAGTCCTAGGCAAAGGCCCCACATGCCAAGGGTCCAGGCCCAAAGACCAGAGAACTTGGAATTTTAACATCAAAGGCAGGAGAATAAGGTGTCCCCAGAGGGTGGTGGAGGAAGGGAAAATTAATCTTTCTCCACTTTTTTATTCTCTCTGGGCCTCCAGCTGATTGGCTGGTGCTTGTCCACATTAAAAACAGATCTTCCCCAGTGATTCCATCAAGGTCAGTCTCCTGTGGAGACACACTTGGGACACCCAATCATTGCAATTGAAAACAAAAGTACCTTAATCCAGTCAAGAATACTCCAGTTCAATCACCATAGAAGGTGTGATGAGACCCACAGGCATTTTGAATGCTAACAATGCACAATGTTCTCTTCTTCTACACTTAATAAGCAGTGGGCTGAAGCAATGGGAAGCAAATGGGTTTAAGCTCAGAGAATCCTAAATCTGAGTCCTAGTGTTTCAGTGGATTGACCTTGAGAGTGTTACTTGAACTCTTGACTTCTGTGGCTACACCATAAAAGAGAGCAAAGAATACAGATTACAGTGAACAGCAAGTAAAATAATGGCTGTAATGAAGTCACGGCTAGCTCAGTGCCCAGCCAATTCATTGTGAATCCCTCTTCCTTCTCCCCATAGAAACACAAAATATCAGATTTTTTTTGTTAGCCAGAGAGATAATTGAGAGTTAGTTAAAAAAAATTAAAAATCTAGGCTATTTTAGAAGAAAGTCCAATAATTTCATTTTACAGACAGAGAAACTGGTTTCATGTGGTAACTTGCCTAGGGTCAAATTAAAGCTCAGAGGGTGACCATAGTCTGGTTCAGTCTGTTGAGTGCTCTGTACCATTAGCCAGATGTACTATGATATGATCTGGTACTCCTTTTCCATGTATCGGTGACTACAACCTAGGACTCGTTCTTTGTCCTTTAGCTTTCCTCCCTTCTGCAGGTGGGAGGTGATAGAGCCAGGGATTAGGCATGGAAAGAGAAATGAAAAAGTGATTGTTGTTAAGTAAGTTTGGCATGGCCTTATTGATGTTAGGTAAGAAGACCGGATTCTTAGTGATGTAATGTACTGTAGCAGGTGGGATATTGGTGTTTAAAAGTAGAGCCCTGATGACGCTTGATGACAAAACCTTCATTTTTCTTGACTATAGCTGATTCCCTTTATACAGACCAAAAAAAGTAAAAAATGAAAATAAAAACCCCCAACTCTGTAGGATCTATATTGGTGTGCTTAGTGTGTATACATGCTCATGAGTAAGTGGGTGTGGGTAAGCACATGTGTGCCTTGGCCCAAGAGACCTTGTATTTATACCAGGTCCTCCATTGGCTTAGATCAGGAAATTTCAGAAAGCAGAGCCAAGACAAAGGTTTTCATGCAGCTCAGTTCTTTTGACAAGTGATTGCAGGGAACAGAAATGGTGTGCAGACAGACAGGAAACAGAGAAGGTGGGAGAGCCAGTCCATGGATGTGTCATCCAACTGGTCACTGGTGGGTTTCACTCAGCCAGAACCCTCTGACCCTGTGTGTCATCTTCCAGTATGTTTCTTAGAATGGTCTACTTACAGGGTGGGGGAAGGAGGCATTATCTGGAGGCATCAATAACCTTTCACCTTCTTGGTTTGTTCATGGTTCAGAGTGGAGATTGAGTCAGGAAGTTGAATGTCTCTCAAAGAACCTTAAAGGTAGGGTCCAGGTAAGATATATTGGAAGGTGGTGGATGCTTTAGGAAGTATAGTCAAATGGGAGGTCATTAGATCACCGGGGGCATGCCCTTGAGAACTGTGGAATCTTGGTCTTCTCTTCTTCTTCCCTTTTGCTTTCTGACTCTGGATTCAAAGGATTTGCTCCTCTATGTGCTTCTTGCCATTGCCACTTGACACCCCCACCAGATCAATAGATCCATCCAGTCTTGGACTGAAACCTCCAAAACCATGAGGCAAAATAAACGTTTTTGTTTTATAGATTATTAATGAAGTGTGATGGAAAAGTATGGTAAATACTTTGAAAATTATTTCTGTAAAAGACACATTGTCATTAATCCTCCTCAAAATACTTCCCCTTGCTTCCAAAGCACTTATTCCATTATTATGTCACGTTCTGAAGCCATTTTGGAAGTCCTCTTTCTTGAGTGTCTTTAGTTGTGAGGTGGCTACTTCGATGTCCTGAATAAATTCAAAATACTTATTCCTCATGATCATTTGACTTTGGGGAAGAGTCAGAAATTTCACAGTCCCAGATCCAGTGAATAAGGTAGATGAGGACATTCTGTAATGTTTTATTTCATAGAAATTGCCATAAACATTTTGAATCAATTCAGGATATCAAGGCAGATGTAAAAAGACAAGAAAGAGGACTTCCAGAATGGCTTCAGAAAGTGGCAAGAACAATAAATATATTCAAAACATGGGAGAGTATTCTGTGGGGGATTAATGGAAATGTGTCTTTTACTATAATACATTTTAAAAAATTTAAATATTCAGTGTAATGTTTGATCATGCCTCCTCTATCAGGTATTTCATTACCATAACACAAAGATGACTAGTAGAGTGGCTGACCATTCTGCCATGAGCATTTCATGGGTAGAGAAGACTGGTGGCCAAAGAGCAAGACTGAGAAACAGCAGTTAGATAAGGAGGTTAAAAGCTGTCTTGAGTATGTTTTCTTACAGTAACTTCAGTAAATATGAAGGAAGGAATAAAAAGGAAGGCAAACAGGATGTAAAATGAGGCATATGACACATCTGATACATCATCTTACAGGAATATTGGTTTTTTTTTTCCTGTGGAAACCTCAATTCTGTGATATTATTAAAAGTACCTTCCATACAGTGGAGACCATTAAAGACCAAGCCCAGTGAACTGTTTAGAACATTTCCAAACTAAGTGTCATATCTAAGGAGTGACATTGATCCAGGATCTCTGATTTAGCAAAGCCTTCACTAGACAAAGATAGGAGGTGATGAATGTCATGTGAATTCCTGTCACAGCGCAGTGGGGATGCTGGCTGGTGCCAATCAGGTGGGGATTAGAACTGCCTTCAGCTCCTCCATTTATTAGAATCACACACACTTCTCAGAACCTGATTCATTGGCAGTAATTTCTCTAGAGGAATGATAATGGAATCACAGAATAGAGTGAATATAGAGTCTACATAGCCCAGTGTTTAACAAGGTAGCAGTGAGAACCTTGCTTTCCCAGGGAAAATATGGGGCCAGGTGTTGCTCAGGTGCTATGTTGACATCCATGTCAGAGGCAAGCAGGGTGGGTGCTGAGTGGAAGTGTCTTAGTTATTTTTCTCATGGTAGAAACACAGTACCCAGCCCCTGCAAGTTAAGAGAGGAAAGATTTACTTAGCTCACAGTTTGTAGAGGTTTCAGTTTATAGTCAGCTGGCTCCAAAGCAGGGTGGCATGGCAGATACACATTGCGAAGGAGGAAGAGTTCATGGCAAGGCAGGCAGGAGGCAGCAAGCCTTCTTTCTGTCCCTTATATTCCATCCTGGCCCCAAACTTATTGATCAGTGTCATCCACATCCAGCGTGGGACACCTTTAATCTCATTGTCACACCCTTAATCCATATTCACACACTTCAATCCAGCCACCTTTGAAACTCCCTACCTATGACCCTATGAGGCTCTGGGGGGACATTTAGATACAAGCCATAACAGGAGGCTTTCTAGAGAAATAAATAGGTTGTACAAAAATATATATATATAAAAAGATGAAGATGAACAATTTTGAGCAAGTATTAGAATTAGAAACAAGTTCAGAAGTCTGAATGCTGAGGAGTAAACCTAACAAGGGAGGAGCCCTGGCCAACCAGAGAAGATTTGGAGTAACAGACAAACATAATGTGTTTCTAAGTGGAAGAGACAATATTTAAAATATGGCATTGCTCCTCAAATTATTGTATAAATTTAGTAATTCACATTCATTGTTAGTATGAGATTCACTGCTGCCTCTCATTATTGGAAATAAATTTGTCAGTATCTGCCATATCAACCTTTTGACCCAAGAATTCAATTATAGAGGTGTAACCTGCAGCAGTACTTAAAGGTGTGCAGTATGTCCAAGATTCATTGTAGTAGTTTGTATTAATAGAAATTGGAAATCATACTATTCTACGTTAGGGAATGATCACTTGGTGTTATCGAATGCAATGTAATGGCAAATGAGGCTTTTGTTAACATATATGCATGGGCAGGGAGATGTTCTAAGATACTGAGCCACTGAATAATATGTACAGTATGATTCCAGTTGTGTAGAAAATGTAGTAGGCATATATATCTGTGCACAAATGAAAAAATAGACCTACAAGGATACTGATG
This sequence comes from Dasyprocta punctata, assembly GCA_004363535.1. Lineage (NCBI taxonomy): Eukaryota > Metazoa > Chordata > Mammalia > Rodentia > Dasyproctidae > Dasyprocta > Dasyprocta punctata. The sequence goes on along the minus strand of RJWM01014150.1, from coordinate 2,257 downwards.
GGAATTGATGTTAAACAGAGTGTTAATGTTTTCTTTCAAATAAAAGAATATTGAGTTAAAGTAGAGAAAAGATTAAAAGGAGTGGAATATATTTTCTTTATGGGAGTAGTCCCAGTATGGTTTCGATATATAATTATTCTAAAACTTGATTCTTAGCTGGTACTACTAGTTTTATGAAAACAGCATAGTCATTGAGCAAAAGCCTAAATGAGGTCATTTGTTTGTTTTTCTTGACTTATGACTTAAAATTTAAAACATCGTTTCTAGTCATGATCATTGAATATTGATTTTCTATTTTCTTATACTTTTAAATTAATATCCCTATTCATATAAAAATCAATGTTTGGGTGACTTCTTAAGGTTTATGTTCTTTTTTATTTTATTCCTTGATCCTCCATAATTTTTTCCATTTTACATAAATAATACTTGAATGCACTTTTGATTTTCACATTTTACTTTACATCCTGCTTATCCTTTAAATTTGTTACATCACTTTTTAGCTGTGCTCACACACTGTGAGTCACTGTCTTAGCTGGTGGAATTCACAGTCAGAACTTGGGGTTTCAATGCAAAATGTTCCTTTACTGTTCTGATGGAGTCACTGACCAGTTCCTCAGGCCCATGGTGGTGGGAGTTCAGGAGCTGTCTCAAGCCTCCACAGCAGATAGTTTCTCCTTCCTTTTTACCACCCCGCTTGGGTAGTGCTAAAGAGCTGGAGTCCTGCACACCCTGGGAAGCTTAGGGTTTTCCTTCTTCCAGGGAGCAACACAGAACAAGCAAGACTTTCTCCTCCTAGCACTGCCAGGACTTGCATCTGTGGGTTATCTTATTTTTTCTTTCCAGGAAGTGGGTAAATGGGAAGGCAAGCAAGTTGAAAGAAAAAGCAACAGTCCTTCTACCAGGCTTGTGGAATGTCAAGTTAAGAATAGGTAAGAATTTGCCACATGGGTGAATGAGGGGCAGTCCAGGCAGAAAGGATGGTTAGATAAGGGCCAAATGGTGAGGACAGGAGCCCCAGAAGCCCCAGTGCTGGACAGCACCAGTGAGAGGCTGTCTTTTTGGAAACCATTTTGGATTCAGAGAGTTGTTCTCTTTGCCTCAGTTTTTTCACCTATGCAATGGGAATAATACTAGTGTATGCTTCACACAGTTATTGTGAGGATTTACTCAGTTAAAATTTGTAAAATGCTTAAAACAGGCCCTGGTGAGTAGTGAGGGCATGTCAGTGTATGTGTTACAAACGAACTATGGTCTTTAGTGGGTGGAACAATTTCCTTACATGTAATTTATCTGCTTTTTATTTTTCTAAGAATTTTTTTTCCACTTCATGAAGAGAAAGTAATCTCACAACTTTGCACATTTAAATAACATAATGGTTTGATTTCAGAAACAGTCTCTATTATACTATCCTGCCCAAAAGCTTTTCGACAGTTATTTTTCTGTTGAGTTCACCTGATTCGATAAAAGGTTGGCTGGCCTCTGAGCACAGTTTCTCTTAGCCATTTCTCCCTAAGGCTGGAAAATCAATGCTGGCTGGCCATCAGAGGATCCTTGCTTGGTTTCATGTACCTTGTTGAAAAGCTCTGTTTACTCAGAAGGGAAACCATGCTTTAGGACCAAAGCTCCCTGTGAAGTCCAACTTCCTGCCTCTGTGGACTCTGGGGACCTGGGTGAGTGAGGATGGGGGAGGAGAGAAACCTGCCAGTAGAAGCTGGGAAAGCAGCTCTGAGGCTGAAAGCTTTGATTTATAGTGTTTTATGATTACCATAGTATAAATACGCCCTCATGGCCAACTCTAGACTACCAGTAATAGTCTGGAAGAGAGGGCCACAGTCAGTTCTCACAAGCTACCACAGCTACTTCTGTAGCAAAGAGGCTGGGCAGGTACTGGGAGCGCTGGAGGGACAGGAAGGAGGGAATTAGCATGTGCTGAGCGTCTCCTGAGTATGTTCTGAGGTGGGTGTTCTGCAGACATGATCTCATTTGATCTTTGTAAGGACACCATGAGTCACCTGATCTCAGTCCCAACTTCATAGGAGGAGGCAGAGCCTCAGAAGAGTTAGGTAACAAACCCAAGGTGACACAGTAGTGGTGAAAGGGTAGTGACTCTTGGGATGGAAAGCAGCAGGAAATAATGCTAATAAAAAAGTTATAGGTAATGCTGTGGGGTGAATCTATTTTAATTTTACCCTGCCACACTGACATGAAAATCATTGATTTTAAGACCTGGAGGGAGGTGTTTTTTTTTTTTTTTTTT